>VURO01025246.1:29492-51935 GCA_015108175.1 Pelvicachromis taeniatus
CGAGTGAGAGAGAGAGAGAGGGAGAGGGAGAGGGAGAGAAGAGGTAAAAAGGGGAGGTGTGCTCGCACACTCGTAGGAACTGAAAAGGGGCAGTACACACCCTCGCCGCCTCACACAACCAGACGCACCGGAGTACAGGTGAGCAGCAAACCCAACCAACAAAAAAATGAAAAGAAAAAAAAAACCCACAAAAAAAAAAAAAAAAAAAAAAAAAAAAAGGGGGGGGGGGGGTACTTTACTGAGTCATGGAATTTAATCTGTACTTGCACCAGACTTTGTCACTTGCAGCCTATTAAGTTTATCTTTATGGGGTAAGAGGACACTATCTTTGCTTGGAGAAAGAGGAGAGAGCGCCCGGGGAATGCGACAAACTGGGGCAGAAGAGGAGGGAAACTCTGAAAGTCTTTGTTTGAGTAGATGACAAACATCTGTGGCTGCTGTTTTTTCCCTTGGCGAAGGCTGCAGGCTTGCAGGGGTCCTTTGGGAGGGTGTTGCATTAGCACTGTGGTCACTGATATCCAAGCCTATTGTCCTGACTGTGTGGAGCCCGCTCTGTGGCCAGGTTATAGACTTGAACTTCACTGTGTAACATTAGAGGGTGTATCCAATTAAAGTCCCGACTGGAGACTGTATTGACTTACGCATATATAAGAAATTGCTTCCTGTTAACACAACAGGTGAGGCCCATTAACTGCTTTATGGGGGAGCAACAGGGGTTTTTGTTCTGCTATATGTTACAGTGTGTTACACAGATTAGCAAACTACACCTCCTTTGTTTTTGCTGTAACGGGAGATGCTTTGAAACAGCAGAGACCTGCGCTGTCAAACGTCTATATGCGAACAGAAAGCCAGTAGTTTCCTGCCTGCAACTTTACATTTTTAAAAAAGTGTTTGTGCCCGCTGCCTTTGATGTCTAACAGTTTTTCAGATTATGACTGATTGTTTCAAGGAGGTGCCTCCCTCTTGGCACTGGATGACACACACCTACTTCAAGTATTTATCTTCGCCTCTTGAAGTTCTCCACCTGTGACAACGAGAGCAGGATGAGCTGCGCGCGAAGCAGACGCTTTATTACAAGGTCTTCCCTGCATGATTTATGATCGCACTCTCGGGGGTCCTTTAAAAAAAAGGCAAAGACAAACAGAGAGAGACATTTGTTCGTTTCATTGGGGACGACTCTTTGCAAGGTTTTAGATGTCTGTCATCAGCCTGCACAAGCTGAGGCATGTTAACTATCACAGTCTCTTGAGGAATTATGAAGCAGGAATGCCCATTTTGGAGCACTAGCCCAAATTATTTTGTAGAGCTGCGAGGGCCCTTGAATGGCTCTTTGTTTAAGCAAGAGAGAGAGAGAGTGAGAGAGAGAGCGAGGCCCCGCTAAAGCCTTTAGCCTTTACCGCTAAATGATTTCTTTTGCTAACTGTAAAACATCCCAGCAAAAGACAGGCGATGGCAGACACGCAGCAGCTCTTCCCCTCGGGGATTCAGTCATAAAGGCTTGCAGTTCAAGTCAATGCTCTGACCCGATGCCTCATTATAAGCTTGGTAAATGATACACTTCAAGTCACAGAGTAGGTGGAATGCGCGCTCACCTGACATCCGCTCATGTGCGCCCAGAGCAACTGATGATGTGCAGATGCCATTCCTGGGGTGAAACTGAATGGGCTTTGTGAGTTATTAGGTGGATGACACGCGTTCTACAAGCAGACTACTGATGCAGATGTGTAATAAACACACAAGACAACAGCCATGAGGGACAAATGAGTGATTAAAGTTTTGTAAGGGTGCCAAAAGCAATTTCTTTTGTGCGCTGTCACTATGTGAGACACGCAGCAGAGGGCAGAGGGATAGATTTGCTGTCTGGTATGAATCCATCATGAGCTGACGATGGACAGGAACTCTGTGATTACACATTAAAGCAGCCTACGGGGCCAAACTGTAAATTAGATCCTTGATTCCTGATCACGGAGGCAGATGGGATATTGTGCAGGGGTGGAAGCCAAACGGGACAGGTGGGCACTGCAAAATACTTTTTGAACTTTAAAGTAATTGGAGACCAGGTGGTGGTGGTGGAAGAGATATCAGACTATTAGGTATGGCAAGCACATAAACGCCGGAGTGGGATAGATATCATAGGTTTGTTTGGGAGAAATACAACATCAAGCTGCATATTAACAAGCCGGAATAAATAAAAAGGAGACAGAAAAAGACATAAAGAAAGGATTGGGACAGATGCAGATTTCAAAAGTCCATATGCTGGTGTTTTGTTTCCTGAGCCAGAGCCTCTGCTCATGTAGAGTTCTTACATCTGTTCCTTGTCTGTCACTTAATAAATATTTGCAGACTGGATCAAAGTTGGCAATCAACCCAAGTTTAAACCAGGGGTGTTGGGACATGTCCTCGACACGTGTTCACCTATGTTCTCTGTGGATACAGGAAACAAAGACAACTGCGGCTAAGAAAACTATCATAAAACCACTGCAGGAAAGTGACACGGTGAAAGCTAATCCGCAGAGACAGTGTCGCTTTCTGACTGATCCAAGTACAGATCGCACATCTGGAGGAATCAAAGAGCAATTGTCAGAGTGTCTAAACAATACCAGCCTTCATGTCACTTGACACGATCACGCCAGTAAGCTAGGATTTTTGGGTTGTTTTTTTTTACAGCAGGGAGGTGGGGCAGGGTTTTTGTTTGGGCTGATTGTGTCCTGGGACTAATGTGCAGCTCAGCTATGAATTGTCATGACTCAGTTGTTATTTTACAAGACAAAAACACAGCCTTCAAATGATCCAAACAAGTTTACGGTGCTTAGACACCTCGAGAAAACAGCATTGCTTTGCTTCTCAGGAATCTCAGAAAAAGGCATTTAAAAATAATAAGTGTGTCTATGTGTGTGTGTGTGTGTATTTGTGTAGTTTTTGAACAAGCCTCCCACTCATGAGCAGTGACTCACAAGCAAAAATGAAACCCCAATCAGCTTCGAGGTGAGGCAAGTCCGATCAAGGACAAGGAGATGTGCAAACAGTGGTTTACCATTACAAATGTTGCTAGTGGCTCCTATTAGCTTTGAAGGAGGAACATGACACTGCTGATCTAAAGAAATACTTTACAGGGTAAGAGTGAAGGAGGATGTGTGCCCAGTTGTTGTCACTGCAAGATATTCATATCTTTGTTTCTCTCTTTACTTCATGCTGAATGGAAAGCTTAAGTCCACATTCACTTTCTCAGCGGGCTCTATCACATCACAGACCCCGAGGCAGGGATAAAGCTGTGTCTGACAGGTTTAATACACAGTAGATCCCCAACACTCAAACCTGAATGGACTGCAGCCTTCCTCCCTCCATGGGAGACAACAGAGTTTATCAGACTCTTTTTTTTGTGTGTTTTATAAAAGGCACCTCTCGTTTCCGACTTCGCACCATTAGTGTCACTGCACTTCAAAGGGAGAAGCCTGATCTTTATCTCTGAAGACAGAGAGTCAGGCTCCTGCTGTCTGAAAAACAGAGATATGTTGAGTTTGATGCTTTGATTTTTGGAAGTAAACTAACTAAACTTTCATCAGAAGAGTTAAATGTGGTTGACCACGTCATTAAAAAGTCTTTAAATATCGGACGACCTTCCTGAAACCAACCAGATTAATTCAAATCATGTACAAAGCAGTGGAATTATTTAAAAAAAGAAGAAGACAATATTGGTTAGATGCATCATCCAGTTTTTATCAGATTTTCATGACATAGTGTGACCTAAAATGGTTTTTCACTTTTTGGACTTTTGACATAAATGCATATTCTCCTTTTTCTTGCAGGCACTTCTGGACATACAGTGATTTGATAAAAAACACAGTGATCTGTAATCCAACAATCGGCCAAATTGGTGGAACTGTTGAAGTCTTAGCTGCAGCCCACTGACGTGCTTCAGTATTAGTCAGGACATCCGCCGTATGAAATAGGAACCTTCATTCTCACATGTGGCTTTCCTCAAAAGCACAAGAATGAAATCGATCATTTTACTCTCAGAGTCCGCGTCTGGCTTTAATGCCTGAGAAATAACGCGGGACACCAGACGAAAGCAACCCTAATTGAATGTTTTTGAACACCGAATACAAACCAGTCTCTGCAGTGACCTTTCCAGTATGAAATGCTATTCCTCACACGCACCCAAAAGCAGGAAGCCCTTCATATGCACAGCTTCCCTGCGAGCCACTCAAGAGTTATGATCTTTGAGATAAAGGGCAGATCCCTTTTCTCCAAAAGAAAAGTAATCTGCGAGTTGAAGATTGGGGTGCAGGCGAAAAACTTGTTTTTGCGACTAAAATAGAAGAGACGGAAGAGCAGCCTCTGGGAAAGAAAAAAAAAGGAGTATTAGAGAGATGCAAGTAGAGAAGCTTGGACTTTCTCTCAGCCCTTTGTGCCAGATTTTTAACAGAGCACAACAATCTTGTGCAATTTTCGTGGCATTTGTCCATGGGAGCTCATCCAATGCTCATTGAAGCTGACCCTCCTGGGAGGTCCCGTTAGACGCAGGATAATACTTCATGAAGACCAAAGCAAGAACACGCTTCTTCCTTCAAATTTCGGTTGACTGCAGGACAACATTTGGAAGAATTATTGCTGAAAGGGGAGCTGTGACCGGAAACAGAAACTGCGGAAACTGAGCTACTACCTTTCCCTCGTCTTCTGCGTGGGTGTTTTCTCTCAGCTAATTCACTGTTTGCCAGTAAGGAGTAAAACTTCCAACTTTCAACAGTTTCTTCATCCTATTGGGAGTGGAGACTGAGCCGAGTGGAACAAAGCACTAGCATTTCTCCCTCCTGTGTTGAGGGCTTGTTCCTGCTGCGACAGACGGCGATGGAGATGGAGAAGGGACATACGTCTATCAGGAGAGGGGTGAGCTGGAGCCCAGGGGGCTTGAGAAAACCTCTCCAGTTAACTCGAGACGTGCACACCGGTGGGACAGACTACAATGCATCGTGGGAGAAGACAGGATTCAACAAAGAACACATGAGCCGGAAAACAAGTAAGTGCTTGTTTATTTGCTATTTTCTCTCCTTATTTGGGATACCTGCAAGAAAATGTAATTCTAAGTGCACGTCTAATGGTTTGCTTGTGTGGCTACAAGGAGTCTATACTCATCAGAGCAACTTGACACAATGAACCGGTCTCTGAAACATCTGTTTCCGTGTCATAAAAATACAGGTTCTTGTAGCAGCTGTGCCAATGCAATCATGCCTCACTGCTAAAGGGCTGTCTTAATATACAACCCAGCCACGGGCAATAACAGGCTAACTTGTGGGAGACGTTGTTTGGAAATATCCCTTTTCTTTTAACCTCTACAGCTGCCAGATTAACTTCAAAAAAACAGTTTTAAAATAGAAATGCTGAATCCATGAAAAGACGCAGAAAACGTGACTATTGCTGGGTGGTGACAAGCTTTTCCGACACACAATTCAAAGTGTGTAAAAAGGCACTGTACATTAAAAAGGTTCACAGCCTTCAAATAATCATTCCTGATATAGATCTATGGCCTCTGGGCTGCCAATACTCTTCCCATCACTCATTACTCACTAATTAGTTTCCTCAAATGAAACAGAGATCACCAGGACAGCAAAAAGTGGACGACTCCTCTGGTGGGATCTTTCCTAACGCGTGAAACAGTAACACTATGAGCAGGAGAGCTTGGCTTCCACCTCTGAGCTGCATTTCTTTATTCGTCCCAGGGGGATCTGCTGAGAGTTTAGGTCACATTCAGTCTGGTAGGCTCTCAGAACCTCTGTTAATCCTCGTCTTTCCATACTGCTATACGCATCACCCGCAGGGGCCGGTGCTGTCATCCATGCTCACCCCACAGCCATCACCCAGAGAAAGATAACATCCGACGGGGTAATCTGACCTTTGATACACAAAAGCAGGGTTGGCCTCCCTGACTTAAATCCCGCTGCCGTGAGGGCGGGGGGAGTTTTCCTGTCTGATCTCACCCGTGCTGGGATGAGGTGACGGGGCAGAGGGCAGAGGTAGAGAAAGTTGGAGGCGGAGGAGAAAGGAGGGGTCGGCAATATGATGTACGGGCTCTTGCATTGCGGTTGAGTGCTGAATTTTGACTCTAATGTTGGACAGGAAATTCCTATCCCACTCCTGCAGGTTGGAGGCCTTAGGGTTCAAAGAGGGCAGACACTTAGTTGGAGCGAGTGTGAGACATGCACGGAGGGCAGCAAGGGCAGAGGACATCAGACAGAGATAAGCTGCTGACTACTTACCGCTGATTGCACCCATCTCCTGAACTTTTCAAAATAAAGTGCAGCCTAAATGGAAAGATGCGGGTTTTCCAAGCTGTCATGTCCCAGTTTTTTTTAAAATACATATATATATATAATTAGGGACGCAGATGTGGAAGTGCGATGGCACAGATCTGAAAAAGTAAAACAACACTGGAGGCTGAGTGGCAGACAGCACAGCCTCCAGCTACACGCCCTCCCTGCCTTTCCCCCCTCCTTCCCTTCCTTTCCTTTCCCTGCCTGCCTGCCTGTCTGTCTGTCTGTCTGTGTGCTGGACTGCAGGGAAAAAGAAATCTGATCCCACCTCGCTCCAGAAAGGGGGTGTGAAGCTATCAGGCGCAGTTAAATTGAAAACTCTTGTGGAAGTACTACAAAACAGCGGAGCCCTGAGTTTTGACTTGAAAAAGGTAAGGGATTAGACACCAAAGTGGATCCAGGAAGAGAAGCAGGCTTTCAGAAAACTCAAGAAATGTGAGAATATGTTAATATGCCGAAGCAGCTTGTGCTTGTCTGCTTTATGGAGAAATATGACTTATTATTGTCAGTGTTTTTGTAGAAGACGCAGGTCATAACCTTAAACTTATCTCTTCTTATAACTGAAAAGGTAAAGCTCACTGAGATTTTTGTGTAATCATGCAATCTATACTTTGGAGCCTAACCTGAACATTTTTTTATGTATTTGTTGTCAATTCAAATATACATTTTATGCAAAATAACTACAGCTTTTTTTGTTGTTGGAATTTTCTATAAAATTAACTTAAAAACTTAAGAATTTAATGCTAATTAAAATCAAAATTCGAATTAAATAAAAGGGACCTCTTGTATTTTGGTCACTGATGGGATTTGCTCCTGAAATGTTACTTGATAACAGAGCTGGCTCCCACTCAAAGTAGATGTTTATGGTGCGGACACTTCATTTCAAGCCTCTCTGCTCTGGTATATTCAGGTAGCGGGAATTATAAACAGCAAATAGCTCATAAAAATGGTCATTGGGACCCCTGGTGGTGCTACTGCTTATAGTGACGACAATGATAAAAGGCAGCGAGTATACATAAAGTACCTGTGAGATAGGTGGGCTCATTTTTGTGTAGCAGTCTATAAAAGAAGGTGATTTATGCTCATGCCAGTAGTTGTGAGAGGACTACTTGTCTAAGGGGCAGTTTCATAATGTGTTTATCCTTGTTATACTGGAACAAATATCTAATGTGGGGAATAGATCTCTGTTGGTGTCAGGTGCATGATTTAACTAGTCTATTCTTTTTTTAGACATAACCGCTGCCATCATCGTTATCATCACAGAGGATAACTTTCTTAACACGCTGCTTCTTATTAGAGCGGGTCTAGGGTGCGCGGTTCATAAAAAAAAAAAAAAAAAGCAATAAAGAGAGGATATCACACATATGCTCTTGAACTCGAGCTAAATTTAAGTCAAAAAAGTTCAAGGATACCTCACAAGGAGTTGATTCAATTACTGAGGGCCAGATTTAGTCTGTCAAATCAGTGACAGATGCATATTATTCCTTTTTACTGGGGGGGAATGATCATGTTGGCTTTACACTCTGTGCCAGGAAAAACTGCATGCCGAGTCAGTTCTATAGGACAGCTTTACAAGTGACTGATTTATGCATAATTATTATGATTGGCACATGATTACATCAAATAATGTAGCTGTCTGGATTCATCACCTTAATAAATGAAAAAACAGTCATGGCTGAGCTAGCTGTCTGAGAAACGTCCTGCAGGGATTTTAAATATCTTCCATCAGAGTAGCAAGCGTTCGGTGAATAATCTACCAGATGTGTCACCATAACGACAAAAAGACTCTGACTACAAGTTTTTATAGAGCTAAAAAAGGCAAAAGATGCAGCTTTGATTTTCCTCTCGTGCACTTTGAAGAGTGATGTGCTCACTATACTTTAAATGAGAACACTTAATTGTATAGTATGTATATAGAGGGCAGTGAAAAAATGAGATTTTTTGGGGGGGTTAGTTTTAGATTGTAAAAATGGTTTATTAAGGGTTTGAGCTGCAGTTCTGCACAAATTAAGTACAGAGAGAAACCAAAGGCATGCTGGAAGTGCAGGCAGGGAGTTTTCTCAGTGGTGGAGGAATGCTCAGGGAGG
Source organism: Pelvicachromis taeniatus (assembly GCA_015108175.1). NCBI lineage: Eukaryota > Metazoa > Chordata > Actinopteri > Cichliformes > Cichlidae > Pelvicachromis > Pelvicachromis taeniatus. The sequence goes on from VURO01025246.1 coordinate 37,888, forward strand.
GACTACTGCAGAAGGCAGAGGAAATAGCTCTGTTGCCTGAAAGGGAGCTCTCAAGCTCAGAAAACAAACTATCATTTATTTTATAATTCCAGCAATCAGCAAACCTACGAAATCAAGGAAAGACGCTGATTCGGTGTAATTTCCCTACTTTGCAGCTTTCGGCATTGACCTTGATCTTTTTTTTTTTTTTTGCTTGTTTTAATTTTTATTAACTTTAGTAAAGCAGCTGTTGACATTTATTTCAAATGCTTCTCCGCCTACATCTCCTGGCTCATTGCCTACAGTTCTGTGTCAGTCAGCACCACTCAGCACAGTGGTCTGCTGAGTCAAATGTCCACAAGGTCTTTTTTCCCTTGCTAGATTGGTTGAAATCAAAAGTACTCTGAAATAAAAAAAAAAGAAAAAAGCAATCAAAACCACATGGTGCCAAAACAGTTATGTGGGTTTTAAAGAGAATATTTCTATCCCACACTTGTTAAAAATCACCCTTTCTGGTTCTGTCTATTTGTACATGAAAACAGTTTGGTAAACTTTAATTGCATGTTAGGGAGTTGTCTCTGCAACGCAGCACATTGCCAAGTCTACAGAAGTATTACTCACTTTATTATTAAAATATAGACAAGAAGGCAAAGCTCCTTTGTCTTTTTCTTTTAGCTGAACTTCCTTTCTTGTGTTTTCTTCTGTGTGTTCACTTTAGATCTGACCAGGAGTGCCAGTTTGTCAGAGAAGGAGCTAAAGGAGGCTCGCGTCAAGAGTCAGATCATTGCTGCTCAGCTCACCGTCCCTTCCAACTCCAAGTCCAGGGGTGTGCAGCTCTTTAATAGGCGTAAGCAGAGAGTCAACGCCTTCACACTTGAGAGCTGTGGAGAAAGGTCAGACGAGGACAGAGCTGAGAATGTGAAAACGAACCCCCCATCCAACAAACTGACATGGGCAGAGAGGAGCAGTGAGGAAAAGGACAGAGACCTAAACTTAAAGAACACGAGCGCTGACAAGTCGGTCTTCTCGACACCTGCAAGAGTACGCTCAGTGGGAGATATCATGGATGAGCCGGCTAAGGATTTCCACAAAGAAGAAGACATTGATGACAGTGTTGTACAAGAGAGACACTTCCTCCCTGTCAAGGAGGAGCAAGAGGAAGAGGCACAACATCCATTTCATGAGGATCTAGAGGATGAGGCCAATCGTGAGACTCCGCCAGGGAGTAAAACCACTGATGTGATAGTGTCCGTACATGCTGAAGGAGAAGCAGAGATAAATGGGAGGCAAACAGGGCCAGATCCTGCTGGAAAGCTTCTTAATGGCTGTCACGGTGCCTCTGGTCCTGAGAAGGTGTCTGTGCCCACATCTAAGCAGACAAGCTCCTTCATCAATAGAACTGCCAGACCTTTCTTCTCTCCGCCCACAGTGCAGTCGACGGAGATGGTCAGGCCTGTCATGGACATCCCCCCTCCTCCTTCCTATTCCACACCTCCTCTCCCTGCTTTTACTGTCCCCCAGCCTGTGATGGCCTCACCTCCTCCTCCGCCTCCATCATATCCCACACCACCTCTACCAGCTTTTACAAACCAGCCCCCACAGACCTACTACTCCAGTCCACCTCCACTGTCTCCTGTCATGTCTCCTTCTTCTCCTCCGCCATCCCATTTCTCTGCTTCCCAGTATTCACAAATGCCCCATTATGGACCTCCCACAGCCCCCAAACCCTCAACTTTTGTTCCTCAGTCATCTGGGGAGAGGAAGATGACAACATCAATCAAAACAGGAATACTTGAGGAGGGTGCTGCCAGGAGGGCAAACAAAAAGTCAATGTTCACATTCAAAGAGAAACCAGTGGTTGCTCCAAACCCTGAGCTACTTTATCTAGTGCAAGGGGTGGATGAAAGAAAGAAGCATGGACACAAATCTGTCCCGGAGCCGGGATCTGAAGAAGAGCTACTGGCTCTGGGTGCAGAAGCCTCCAACTTCCTCGCCAAGGAAGAGGACAGGACAGAGGGAGCAAGAGCTCCAGAATGGGCCTCCTGTCTCAAGAGTTCAAGGACCCGACCGCGGGCAGAGCACCAACCAGAGCAGTCGCTTACAAATGTGTCCGGAAAAGGTGCTGAACTGTTTGCTAAGCGTCAGTCCAGGATGGAAAAATATGTGGTTGAGAATCAGAACCCAGGCCAAATTAGATCTCCTTCTCCTACAATGTCTCTGCCACCATCTTGGGTTTACCCATCAAACATGCCTGGTAGGGTCAAAGCTATTGCTAAAAACTCTGACATGTGTGCTCAACTTTCACAAAATCTCAAGGCCCAACAAGCAGTCAAGCAGAAACCAATGAAAAAACCTCCAGCACCAGAGCCAGTTCCAGAGCCGCCTTTGGAAAATGGGTGCTCCAAGATAGAGATGGACCTGTCAAGGCACCAGCCATATCAGCTTAACTCTTCTCTCTTCATCATTAACCCAGTCAAGGACCCCATCAGTACCCTACCCAAAGGAGCACCACAGGCCAGGAACCAGCTCTCCACTTCAACTTTCTCCAGACAGACTTCCCTCCCCAACAATCCTCCCTTTCACTTTAGTGCCCAGTGCATGTCTCCCCAAATACCTCTCAGCCATACAGCAGGACCAGATTATCCTTCAACTCCAACATCTGGTCATCCAAGGATCAGCTCTCCGATGTCTGCTTTTTCTCCAGACAGGGTGTCCTCTCCGCGGTCATCAGTACAGGCACCAAGGCCCACATTTTCTGCCAAAAAGGCAGGGATTGCACCACAGGTGTGGAGACCCTCTTTGTACCGTTTTTAGAAAATTTAAATCCTTTAAAGAAGGATTAAATGGTTTCTTTTAGGTACTAAACACATAATTGCAGAAGTGATTTTAATAGGGCTAAAACATATAATTCACTGCACTGCCTGTTTAACATGTGCCTTCTTCTTTTTCTTGTCCCTCTTATTACTATCATTCCACACATTATAGAAAATTTATGTCTCTTAGACATTATGTAATATCTTCATTGAACTACTGACAGATTAACAGTTTTAGCCACGGCTATCTGTATCTTATCTTCTGTTCAGTGCATATTTAAAAAAAATTTTTTTTTGTCAGTAAGAAAACTCAAACACTGCTAATTATCCTTCGAAAATGTAAAATGTGCCTCAGCGTAATGAAAATCGACTGCCATTCCCAAAGCCGCGAAGCACATCAGCACTCAAGAACGTCCATTTTCAGCACATTTTAAAATATGATGAGAAACAGCCTCACACTTTTTCCACTGGGCACCCGGGTGATGCTGCTTCACAAAGCACTTTAACAGATGGTCTAGCATCTGCTTTATGATCTATGATTCGCAATTCAATGCTGTTCACTGACATGAAAGTTGCAGCAAGAGAACTCCTTTAATGTCTTTATGCCTTCATTTTAATTTACTCTGCTTTTCAGCATGCTCTACTTAACTATACGGTGTGTGCCTGAATTCTTTGGTGTTTCAAATCTGCCTGTTATATATATATATATTTCTGTTTTTCATGACTTGAAACAGTAATTCCGTCATCAAACGGGGTTGTTTCAGAGTACAGGGACTGTGTCTGTTTCATTTCATAAACCTTGATTTGCTGCTCTTTTCTGCCATCCCTGTCTGTTCTATCTGATTGTTTTATGTACGACTGAACCTTTTCTTCCTCTGATTAAAGCTTCATGCTAACACTCTACACGGATTCCTTTCTGACTTTTTTCCCCTAATTTCCCGACTTCACTGTTAATTGTTTGTCACTTTCACTTTTTTGCCTTTTAAGCAGTCGCTGGAAACACTAATAAAATTTATACCTCCTTGAAGTACACAGATAACTTGCGGCGGGGAAGTGGGGGCACAGATCTATTTTGTTACACAACATGTGACATTTAAAGTTCTAGGGAAAAAAACTGAAGCTTTCCATTACAAGATGTTTTTTTTCCCCCCATAACAATTTGAGTTATGCGTGTTCATGTTCATGTTCTGAACTCTGCCCTGGCTGGTCTTGATGGGGTCAAAAATTTAGACAAATGCTATGACTCCTGACCTGGCCTTGTTTTCTTTCAAACTAGCCTTGAACATTTGAAATATGACCATTAACATTCGTCTTACGAGACCATAACTCTCGGAAAGGTGATCCTAGCAGGTCAGTGTCATCATAATATCATACTGAGTGGGAGTATTCCCTAATTAGAATAGACATAAGATGGATGCGAGCCTTGCTTCTGTCAGGTAACTTCATATCTCTGCAAAGGTTATCCTCTACGGGAAAGCCAGATGACAGTAACCTGAGAGAGACACTTAAGACAGGGCCTCTGTGTGCTGGTAGCTAGGGGAGGCTGAAAAAACACATACAGAAGGAGGGAGTGCACAAACATAACCTGAATGCTGTTGAGGCACAGGCTGGGCACAGTTTTATCATCACAGATTCACTTATTAACATTACTTAGTTGATCTTCTGCGTGTCTTGATGCGTGCTCAATCATCCAGGTAAGTAAATGCCATAAAGTTGATTCTGTTCATCTGGACGTAGCGTTTTCAGTGGGAGAAACGTTTCGTCACTCATCCAAGGGACTTCTTCAGTCCCAGCTGACTGCAGGTTTCCCCAACCTTATAAACAGTACAATTGCATAATGACTGAAACTAGCACCACTGATGTAGAATCGACTGATCAGTGGGCCTTGATCTGGTTGTTGATCAATGGTCACGAGAATTTGCATATTAATGATCAAGGAACTGACCTCCCAGCCCATTGTTCCTTCAGTGGTGCTAGTTTCAGTTTCAGAAGTCACTTGGATGAGTGACGAAACGTTTCTCCCACTGAAAACGCTACGTCCAGATGAACAGAATCAACTTTTTGGGATCTTCTGGGTGTTTCAAGTTTCACTTGAATAGACTCTCCAAACAACACATCCTGACATAGTTAAACTAAAAACCTTTTAGATTCATTTACTTATGCTCATAGTCTAACTTTTTTGTGTATCTATGTTCTGTGTTTTTGAATATATGTTTCTAAGTGATTAAAGAAACCCTTGTTCTGATCCAACAGACACCAAAGGAGTCCACTCCTCCTGAAGTTCCCAGTGAGACACCTACACAATCCAGGATACCTAACCTCACAGGCAGCCCGGGCAGCCCAGCTACTGGAAGCTGGACTTCTAGCCTCCAAACAAGCCCACCACCCCTCACTAGTTCCATCCGTTCAGTCACGTCCCCTGTATCGTTTTGTAATAATTCAAGATGCCAGTCGCCTATGAGCACGCAGAATATCCTGTTTTCTACAGTTACCTCCACGTCCACATCCAGATCCTCACAAACATCTACAGCCACCTTTCCATTCTCTCCTCCTTGGGGTTCAAGATGTCAGTCCTCAGAGGTTAGCCAGTCCTCTATCATTTCCCCGATTCCTGCTTCCCAAACTTCTACATCTCCTTCTCCTCTTTCTCCTCCTTGGGGTGTAAGGTGCCAATCCCCAGTGGGGAGCCAGAACAACAAACCCTCCAGTGGTTTCTCATTTTCTTCATCTAAACCTCCCCAATCGTCTACAGTGACTTCACCACACACACCTCCCTGGGGATCTAGATGCCAGTCCCCAGTAGTGAATACCCAGCCTTTCACTAGCTCCTCAGTTCCTACATCCAGACCTTCCAAAACTAATATATCCACCCCTCCTCCTTGGGGCTCAAGATGCCAATCACCATTAGTAAGCCAGAAGATCCAGTCCTCTGGTGTCTTAGCTTCCCCATCCAGACCATCCCAGACATCCACAGTCACATCTCCTGTCTCTCCTCCATGGGGCTCACGTTCTCAGTCTCCTTCACACTTTCAAACCAGTCTCTCTCTCTCTACCACTAAACCTCTGTACACATCCTCCGTCACCTCTCCTGTTTCCCTGCCCAAAGACAGTCGTTGCATGTCTCCCACAGTTAACAACTTGGACTCTAAAGCCAACCATCGCCTGCTGGCCAAAAATATCATCAACGCAGCCAAACGTAAAAACAGCCCTTCTCCTGGTGCACTAAGCGGCCACAGTCTTCCCATCTCATCTCTGGGCTACGACGGTCAAAAACCACCTGTCAACCTCTTCCAGTCACGTTCACTGGGGGCACAGTCCCCTACTTTCACCAGCCCTCCCCCAACTCCAACTCAGAGAATCTGCTCTCCTGTGCGTCTGTACAACACTCGCTCCCTGACCGACTCCGACGCCTCTGTTGAATCCGAAGACTCAGGCCTTCGCTCGCCCGGCCTCCACTCCTACAACACTTGTCCCCGCGGCTGGGGCGGCAGCCTGAGGGTGAAACGAAGCAGCATCTCCACTGACCTGTGAGGGTGTTATTGGGTGTTGACAAGAAGCACAATTTCAGATTTCATAGAGTTTTGTGGAAGTGGCTCACCAAGTAACCGAGTCTCTAGGGACATTTCACCAGACTAATGTTAGATAAGTACTACATAAGTAACTTTGATTGCAGATCCTATAATGGTATATGTTGTATCGAGGTAGTTTATAGTATTTCATATGGCTCACATTCATAGTATGGCCTGACAAGAACAAGCCTTTTACACAACACAGTTGCTGTGGCTTGTATGCTTCTTACACGCCAGAAAAAGTGCAAAAGACTCAAAATAACCAAAGATATTTCAATACATATTATACTTTTTTTTACACGTTCACAACAAACATCGAGAATCTTCACTGCCGATACTGTGTTTGAAATGTGTTTGAAGAAAAAGTATCACTTTTAAACTTCATTAATGAACTATTGTTATGATGCAAGTATAAAATTGGGGTTGAGACTTTAAAATGTTGAAGCCTAAGGAAATGAGTAACATGTAAATATACCCCTCAAGTGAGTTTATACTGCTTTGGTTGAGGCATTCTCATTGTTCTGCTTTAGGAAATGACCAAAGAGTGAATTGATAAAATGACAACTGATTAAGACAGTACTGAATATGATGGGTTTCCTTCCCTTTTCCACAACAAAAACACAACAGTAGATAGCTAGCACACGTTTATTACCAGCTGTAAGCACTGCAAAGTAAGTAAAATGCATCAATATCACAGTGCAATAATGAGTTTAGCAAAGCGTATAGACGTTGCTCTGATTTGCTGAAATGAATGTAAGTTTTATAGACAGACTGACGAAGAATGACAGAAAAAAGGGAATGTTAAACACAGAGACTTATGTGGAGGTAAGACAGGGCATTGATACAACTGTTCAATCAAACACTGTTTCCAAGAAAGATGTCAAAATTGTTGAAATCTTTTGTTTCTTCTGCTGTTGTTGACAGAAAAACAGTTGCTTAAGGTTTGAGACAAGGAATGGATTAAAATGTATGTATTTCACTACGAGCCTGTTAGAGAGAGGTTCAGAAGTAAATGTGGATGTCACACAAATGTCCGCGTTACGCTTTTTTTGGGAAGAGGAAAAAAAAGATTTGAAGAATGTTGTATGTTGTAAAGTGATTGTCAGAAGATGATCGGAGGACCAGTATGTATTTGAAATGCATAGAAAAATCAAATGTATGTTCTCGTTCACTTCTCTTGATTTGCACTTCTTTTCATTCCATTTCAGTGGCTAAGAAGGGGTTGTTCAAAAACTTGATTGCTCTGAGAAGTGTCACTCAAAATGTTACCTTGCAAACACCTGTATACTGCAAAAAAAAACTAAAACAGCCCACAGCTGGAGAATGCAATATGTTGACGTGATGATGGTGGCACTTAGCTGCAAACATAACTGCTGCCAGAACGAGCTTTATGTTTCAAGTGCAGAAGCATATTACCCCACATTCTCAAGTCGTGCACTAGCACAACAAATCATTCCTTCATTCCCTGACACGCAGGCCAAAAGCATCAGCACATTTTTAAATATTTACCCTGTGTGTCTTTTGAGTGACAGGGACACCTGCTACACAGTGACCCGGCTCCTTCAGCAGGATTAGGCCTATCACTGTCACGGCTCGAGTTCAAACTGGGTCGCTTCAGGGTGGACTGCAGAAATTCTCAGACTTTAACAAGAATCGTTATAGTTTTGAATTTGAAAGCAGGGTTTTTAAGTTGGGAGGGGGGTGGATGGTTGCATGCCTGCATTTTATAACCCATGTTGCATAACTGTATGATCTTTGAATGATTTTATGCAGAATAAAAAAAATGCCACACTAGATTAAATATTTTCAATTTGTCTTTGTTATTGCCTTTTATAAAAGCCTCACCCTGATGAGGAATATAACTGAAAATAACCCATTGTGGCCAACATGGAACTGTACATGGAAGAAGTGGAAAAGATGGCTCAGTTATCCTATATTGGTACACCACCAAGTCATTGGTTCAGGTATGTCGATGACACCTGGGTGAAAATCAAATCTCAAGACATACCACAATTCACTGATCACATTAACTCGGTGGACCAGCACGTCAAGTTCACCAGGGAGGAACTGGTGAACGCTACAACACAGAGCGAACACCATCCCCACAGATACAGCAGCCAGGGAAGCAGAAGAACATCACATCAAGAATGTGAGTAAATGTAAAGAAGGCTGTAGGCAATCCAGGAGAGAAGAATGATAACTGCTGCCTAAGGCAAAACCCTTAGTGATCCCCTATGTGTGAGGAGTATTGGAACAGCTGAGACACATTTTTTCTTAACACTGCACCTCTGTGGCTTTTAAATCCCAAAACACACTGCCCCAAAAACTGGTCCACCCTAAAGAATCTGGTCCCCCGGAGTATAGTGTACGTTGTTAAGTGGCAGGAGGATTGCCATGATTTTTACATCGGGGAAACCAAACAACCTTTGGCTATGCAAATTGCACAACACAGAAGAGCTAACTCGTCAGGCCAGGACTCTGCAGTCTATTCACAACTAAAGGCCAGTGGACACTCTTTCAATGAAGAGGATGTACATATTCTGGACAGGAAGGAACGCTGGTTTGAGCGAAGAGTCATGGAGGCCATTTATGTGAAAAGGGAAAGACCTTCTCTAAAATGAGAAGGGGGCCATAGGGTACATCTTTCAATGATGTGACTGCAACCATTCCCCAACTCTTTGTGAATGGTACTCATTGAAATTGATCAGTGGTCACTGATCAATGGTCATTACAATGATCAAGAAACTGACCTTACAGCCATTGTACATCAGTGGTATTAGTTTCAGTCATTATGCAACTGTACTGTTTATAAGGTTGGGGACATCTGCAGTCAGCTGAGACTGAAGAAGTCCCTTGGATTAGTGATGAAAGGTTTCTCCCACTGAAAACACCACATCCTCATGAATGGAAACAACTTTTTGGGAACTGAAAATAATATAGGCTGGAGTAGCATTTCCCTAGATCTGCTGTAGCTAAACAAAATGTGAAGCTAAATGTGACGATAAGCAGTAACATATTTAGAATGTTAAATTAATGTTTTCATTCTACTGTATAATCAATCAAACTTTATCGGGCACTAAATATACTATTACATGTATCACTGCAACATTAAGGTCCTTTAACAGCTGCCCCTTTAAAATTATATGACAATGTGGACAGTGTATTTGCAGTTTCATAATATGTCTTTGTCTTGTTATTAGGTGCGAGTTTATGCCATATTGAGAAAAAGTGGAGTACAGGATGGAAATATTACATGTTGCAAATGGCTGTTACTGTTTTGTTTTACAGTCTTGTGCTGTGTTTACTGTCAGTACAACATAATGCACATTTCTGGTAATAGTTAGAAGGCTGCCATGCCCCAGACTGGAGCACCCAGAGGTGAAAAGGAAACGCATTTATCGCAGGATCATAGACTGCCATCTGTAGGACTCCAGACAGAAGTTCAAATGAGGCAAAGTTGTTCAGAACAAATTGTTCACGTCCTTTTTCATTTGATCACGTTTCAAAACATTTCACATATTCTGCAGTTATCTATATTTCTCCTTCACTGACTTACATAAAGGAGTGAAATTATTCAGCCTGTCATGCCAGAACATTATGGCTGAAATTATGAATATATAATTACGCTTGAGTACCCCCCGTTTATTAGAGTGTCATTCCTAATCGACCTTTCTCACTGCAGACATTTTAATGCGTCGTGGCAGGTGTAGGCAAAGGTGTAAATAATGACAATTAATGAACCATACTTTCCTAGAATCCAGCTAATTATTAATCATTAAACATAATTGTTAATATCATTAATCATACTGTCCTGCCCCGTTTATTTTATTTTTTTTATTACTGTGCACTCCTTCTTCAGTTTGAACTCACATGATAAACCTGTCCCCTTCCTACTGCAGTTTTTAATGAAGCAACCTCATAGTGTTTATTCTCGGCGTGGTCAAGCTAGGCTGAGACACAAGAGGCCGCTCTTGAGGTGAAAAGGGCGAAAGCCAGCGCAGTGGTTGGTTTTCCCGTTTGACAGCAGGGGCTTGTTTTACAGCACAAAACAACAAGGATGAAGACTCACAAGCGGCGATGCAGCAACATAGATAATATCAGGGAGGTGTAGCTGAAGTACGGCCAGCTTTATTTCGATCCTTCAGCAAGCGAAGCGACGTCATCACCAGGCAACCTGAATGTCGACGGAGCTGCGGAGCTGTATCTGTGTGCCTTAGTTTAAGTGCTCCTGCATTTGTTGTTGTTAGCAGCTAATGCTAACTATAGAAGTTGTGAGCTAGCTGGCCTAGCAAGCTAATAGTCAAAGCGAGTTAAAGACAATTTAGCCACATATGCCTGAGTTTTAACCTACCCGGACGACTTAACGCGGGGTTTCTTTTAGCTGATGGAGCCAGCTAACCCCGTATTCAGTTGTTTAAGAACTGTAGCTTTGATTCAGTATCAGTCACAGTAGTTGCCTAGCTCGTCAGTTAGCCACCACTTTCCGTGGAAGAATGAGTAGAAAACACCGTCAATTTAAAGGAGCCGAAGTCAGCTGCTGTGTGAAGTACTTTTTATTTGGATTCAACATTATATTCTGGGTAAGTGAACACAGTCTTTGTACTTGTTTCTTTTGGTTTGATTAGAAATGAAATGTAAATTGTGAAAATTTGAAGTATACATTCGGGTAAACGTTGGGAACGTTAGCACCATTGCTGTTGGCCAATGGAAGTTGATCGCTGAGCTCTACCTAGTATGTTTTTTTTGTTTTTTTTTTCCCTGAGTCATTTGATTGTAATGAAAATCATGATTTTTTTTTCATCCAGCTATGCGGTGTTGTTGATGTTTATGTGTGTTGTCATGCACAGCAGATTAGCTTCTTCTAACAGAAGTAAATTACTGTAAATGAGGAAATTATTGGTTTAATGTAGGACACTGTTCATTCCCTAAAATGTCAGCTACACACTCTATTTAGGATTTTCATCGTTTTCCTTTCCTTTTTTATTTTTTTACGTTCCTCTGCTTACTACTTGTAAACTTTACAGTTTTCCTGTAAGTAATCTGCCTTCAGAGGCAGATTACTTACAAATATAACTTCTCAATTTAAATGTAAAGTTCAGTGAAGAATAATAAAGGAGTAATTTTCTTTTCTAACAGTTTCTGCTCCTAGTTGAGCTGAGCAATAGCATGGATCTCATCTGCATTGATGGGGCAGTGGCAAGTGGTTGCACGTCTCCTTTACAATACCCCTCCCTCCATCTTTATCCACTCTGAAAAGTTTCTCTGTTCAGTCTTGCCCACACCTCCCTCCTCACTCATCTGCATTGCCTCTGTGGGCTGGTATAATATAATGTCTGTGGGTGAAGGAATGGCGTGTCTGTTTGCCCCAGGAGGTCTTCCCACACACAGTTTAAAGGAAAAGGCCATACGGTCTGAATACCACCCAACCCTCCCCTTTCCATGCTTTCTTTCACTCCCTATACTATAGTGCCCAGACTGTGCGGGACAGCATTGTTGTCTTCACTTACACACCCACAAATGCACAAAGAGTAATGGTGAGAACAAAGACTGAGGGGGGCTTGTAAGTCTGTTTTCTCCCGTCGTACGCTTGCTCTATCACACTCGCAAGGAACATGGACTTCATGTATATGTGCCTTTCTTGGCATTGCTCAAACTTTCCTTATCACTTCCTCATTCCTCAACACTTTTCCTTTAACACAAATATGATTACACCATACCTGCCACATATTTCTGTGCCATGAACATGATTTTTGTAGATACAGAGGCTACTATTATCGACAGAAATAAAGAGTTTATTGTAATGCCATCTGAATGAGCAATCAACAAGGAAATATTGAGTCATGGGCTTGTAGCATTGTATCTGAGTCATTGTGTTCTTTAACAGTGTTTGACACTTAGGCCAATCTAACAGTCATGTGTCTGAACTCTCTGTAAAACAGTGAAACAAGTTCCAGCTCGCTGGCTGTTTCCGTTAATAATCACTAGAAGATGTTCTACTCTTGTCTGTGTGCTGCAGAACTGGATTTGACAGACAAGCCAGTGCATTGCTGAAATAGAGAGAGATGGGGTTTATACTCCACAAATCAACCCATTTGTCTTTCCTCTAGTGATCTTGTCAGGCTTGAAAAGGCTGCCTAAATTGAGACAAAATGCTTGTAAGGCCATAAATATTGTGAACAAAATGGAGCAATACTTGCTTTTCGAGGTTTTGCGGGACCAATGGCTTGCTGTTAACAGCCAGGCATTCTCACCCACGAACAACACACCTTCTCTCATCCTAAGAATAGACACATTCCCCACATCCAATTAATTAATCACATTTTCTGCCTGAGCTGCTGAAATGTTTGAGCGCGCTGCACGCTGTAATTAAGAGCTTGTTAAGCTGTAACCAAGTTGCTGAGTTGGTTGAATGCAAGCGAGTGTTATTAGCCAGCTACAGCTCTGTCTTTTCACATTTGGCACCAAAAGGCACGCTGGATGATTACATCTCTGGAGCACTCCTGTAAACAACCTGGGAGACATTCTCTGTGACTTAGTCATACATTCATGTGTCCACCTATTGCAATGTTGATTGCATTATTGCATTTAAGGAGAGCAAAAGTTCTTTTTTTTTTTTTTTTACCTTATCTTTGGCATAGAGGACAGTCACATTTTCTCAGCATTGATCAAATGAAGGAATAAATGCTGACACCTTAGGGCTGTGCGATATGACGAACTATATCGGATGACGAAATTAAAAGCTCTATCGTTTTATATTTTACGCTATTGTTTATTTTCTGGTGTCGCAAAATACAGTGTTTACAGCAATATTTTTTCATCGTTTGGATAGTCACCAGTAGGGCTGCCACGATTAGTCGACTAGTCACGATTACGTCGACGACTAATTTAATAGTCGACAAGTCGTTGGAAGCTTTGTAAGATCCCAAATGACGCACGTAGGATTTAAGAGTGTAATAACAGACTGAAACAGAAGATGGCAGCACTGCATGTACAAGGATGCCAGCTGCCGTTAAACCCCGCAGAATAAGAAGAAGAAGCTGTGTCCCAGAATTCATAGCGTGGCCCTATTTTCAGACGAAAATGTAGCTGTGTAAACCTCAAATATCTGCTCAGTTTATCAAGACCCCACCCACCAGCTCGATAGCTAGCCGGGGGTCAAGGCTAAAATAAAGCCGGTGAGAACACCGGACTCCCGGGCAAAACGTTTTCAAACCCACCGCCGTCTTTCATTACTCAGGTTAAACATGATATATAAGTTTCAAGTTTAGTGTCATGTACAGATAAACAGTGTAGCCACATTTACCCATAATGAAATTCTTTGGCTCGTGCTCCTCAGCTTTACATGTGCATATAGAGAGTAGTTATAAGAAGAAATAACAGAAATTGGAAGTGGGGGTAATAATAATAATACTAATAATAACAACAATAAAAGGAGAGGGGAAAAAAGTATTAAATTATTAAATATTAGATATTATAAGTCACTTAGATAACTTACAAATTTTATTGTTTGGCTTTTTTTTAGTATTTTATTTGTTCCTTGGTAAATCAGTTTGGCTGAGATTAAAGTTACAGTTTTCACACAGCACACACAATATTCTCCGGTATCCGGAGCCACATATTTTAGATGGCAAGGAGCAGACGGCTGAGTTTATTAAACTTCACCGAAACAATCTGCAGATTTCATTAA
>VURO01025247.1:7316-23763 GCA_015108175.1 Pelvicachromis taeniatus
AGAGGTGCCCAAAAGGGGGGGGGGGGGGGGACAATTTAAAGGGGCCACAACTGCACATAGTTTTGCCTACACTCAGTCACAGGTAGCCAGTTCGAATAATATGGCGAGATCTTTTTGTACTGTTCAGTCTTGCTGAGCTTTGTCCTCAGAAAAATGTTAGGGGCAGATTTACCTACAATCCTTTAGCGTTAAGAAGCTACTGTCATGCTTTTTCTAAAGAGGTGCAGAGTCACCATGCAAGTGAAAGATGTGGACACAGGTGTTTGTGTGGCTGGCCTTATTGCATGTATGCATCCCGACGCAGGAAAAAAGGTGTCTCATTTTAAACTTGATATGGTTGCGATAGTTGCCGCGAGGACTGTTCATTTATTTGAAATGAGAAGGGGAGAGTGGGAGAGACTGGGTGTGTAACTTGCACAGGTGGATACCTCAAAGCTGGGAGTGCAGTGCCAGAATTTGTCCTGGAACTCTTCGCTGCATTTTTAGAGCTGGGTCCCTCATGAAATGGATTAACTAATAATCCCAATACAAGACACATAGACGCATCCTGTTTTAGAGGGAATGGAGCAGTTTGCAGTGTTTAAGGCTTTTTTTTTTTTTTACACAGAGATCGATATATTATACAGACATCTCTGTGTGTCTTTTATCAACAGCGTACACCCTTTTTCTACTATACTAGAGTCCTATATAGTCCTACATACCATATTACATTATTAATATATTAGAGTGTTAGTTTGTTTGATTAATGTCTTAATGTTACGATATGTAATACTGACTATAATGATTATCTACGGTGTCACACAGCATGCAGAAAATACAAGCAGTGTGCATTAAGGCACTTGAACATGCATCTAATTTGCGAGTCACATGGCAATGACCTATTCTGATATGACACCCTGTGTCATATCAGAATAGGTCAGGCTGGTGTCGATGGCGTAATAATGTAGAAGAGATTTTCTTACTATACTTTGGGCCCCTTAGGCATGCTGTGGTGTTAAAATTAGTTGATTCTGAGTATTAGTGTTAACCATGCCCCCCCCCCCAAAAAAAAATGTGTCACTGACCACAGTGTACCCATCTTCTAATGGCTGCTTCTAACAGTATATCATGCCATGTCACAGACATGTCAAACACAGTCTCCAGTCATTTGTAGAAGAAGATTTCTCCCTTATATGAAAAACGTTCAAAGGTTGTTTTATTATTATTTTTTTTTTAGAGAGGAACACGTGTAAAAATGTGCTTATGTATTATTTTTGTTAGTACATTAGTCACTCGCTCATGCTCCCTCATCAGGTATTCCTGTTTTTAACCCATGAATAAACTGACTACATTCTCGTTTATAAATTGGTGGCTTGTAAGTAGATTAGCCTCAGAACTTTTCCTTCCCGTCACAGCGTTTTTGCAGTTGCACTATCATGGTAATAGGCCTTGCTTAGTAAATCTGGCCCTTTGCGTCACAAACGATTTGACTGCAAACAATATATGATATTGTGATATAGTTTCAGACCATATTCATCCCATCTGCAGTGACTATATGTCCCATCAGTGGACAGATTAAGGCTGCGGCTCCGCGGCATGTCACTGATTACATTGTTTTTGTGACTTATTCTCTCCTAGCAGCTGAATGCAGCCCTTTGCATTCTTAGAGGAATAACGAGTGCAAAGCTTTCTATTTATTTCTAAATTTGTGTCATAACAAAAAGTATACGAACATCAAATAGAAAACCAAGTTGAATCTCGGGTGCACAACAATAACAACTTAATATCAAAAGTCAAAGAAAGCCCACGCATCGCTTCTTTCTCGAGCAAAGCTTGTACACCTTGTGCAACATTTCAACCCACTTGATATGTTACATAAGTAAACCTACTGAAGTTAGAGTCTGTAACATTCGAGTTTTTCCTTTTGTTCTTTTGAGATCGGTCACAGACGGCAGATTATGCACATGCTGTTTAAAATGACCAAATCCTGCAGACTGGTGTTCGCTCACATACCTGACCCGTATGCTCAGTCTCATCCTTGTTAATCAGATACATCAGGAAGAACCTGCACACAGGAGGCACGCGTGTTAAAGGGGGAAAACTTCAGTCACATTACGTTTGGTCACATTTCTGTACTTACAGGTAGTTGGCTAGGTTGTGTTCTTGTAAGGTGTGAGTTTCAAAGCCGTGAGGCGTCCGGTCAAAGTAGTCATTCCCAATACCACAGATGAAACATTTGGTCTGGAACACAAATGAGTGGAAATGAAATCTAAAATTAGTGATGACTGTCATCACTCTACTTGAGCCTGCTAATCATTTTCTTCAAAAAGTGTAAAAGTGACTGTAACAATATACACTACTATGCCATTCTTTCTTTTTGTAATGAAGAAACACTTTGTGGCTTTATTGAAGACCAAAATTTCTAAAACAATGATAAATAAATAAGCAATTAAATAACGGATTATTAAATTCAACCAAAATATAAAAGAATAAATGTAGGTATTGAATATCTGCATGGAATTGTTTACTCCATGTAATTCTCGCATACATTCATATTTTTTTTTCTTGTGAAATATGTGAAGAAAAAAGGAAAAATAATATACAAATGAATAATTATCTGAATTACTCAAAGTTAAAATGGAAACAAATGCACAAAGATGCACATGCAAAAAAAAAAGTAGAAAAAAGTTTGCCATACATTCTAGTCGAGAACAAGTCAATGAATGTTGACCAAAGTGTCGTACAACTGAGAGAATAAAACATTATATTACGGAAAGATAAGAGAAAAAAAACAAACATTCTAAATTAATTATTGCCTGCAAGTTATTTGTTATATTTATTCTGAGTTCATTTATCAGCACATTAATTTATTTGTGCCAGTTTTGTTCCTCTGCACAGTGTGGCTCACAGGAATAGACGATTAATTAGACAATTAAGTTGGTCTGTGGCACACGGTTGTAAACTAACTAATGACGAAAACACAAAAACAATTCGAGTTGGATTGACTGACTACAGGATTATTACATCAGCAGCAGCGTAGTGACCAGAAGTCAATGATAGTTGGCAACTTCACGCAATGATGGGTGAAATAATCACTGGTGACTAACAAACAAACAATTAGTAGACAAACAATTCGAGTTATGACAGGGTTGTAAATGCATTAGAGGACAAACAGGGGTTCAAAGGGCTGTTTGCAACCAACGGTCAGCTAAAGAGCGATGGAGGCAAATAAATCGCTTCCTGTGTTGATGCTCCTTAACTCGCATAAAGCAGGAAGGGAAAACTGACACTTACTCAAGGATTTACTTGGTCAGCTGAAGCAAAAATATAGTTAGCAACAGATAGTCTGGTTAGAGGCGAGTCTTACCTCCATGTCCTCCTTCACCTGCTCCTGTTGGTCTCTCAGCTCACCAAAGGCATCAATGATTAAACCTGAGGAAATTGCTTTGTTAGAGGAGCATGAGGAGAAAACAAAGAACTCTGTGTTTTTTAAGATAAACGCAGATACTGAGAAAGTAATTTCACGTACCCTGAATGATGGCCAGCAGGATGACGATGACGAAGAAGAAGAAGGTGATGTCGAACAGGATGCGGTAGAGCTCGTATGGATCTCCAGCTGGGTCCTCTAACTCATCTCCAATACCTCCTCCAGCTCTCACACCCACGTACATGTGGAACAAATAGCACTACAGAGAGGGGGGAAAGCATTAAGGGAAGCTGCACCTCATTCAGTGTAAAGTGGAAACATCTTTTTCTTTTCGTTCTACATTTTGAACTACAAAAGGTGGCTGAACACTGAGCGTCACTGGTGGTTCTGAGCCATCTATTAGCACAAGGTTTAAAAAAGGAGTAATCAAGGTTTGCGTTTTACGAAAAATCATTTGTAAGCTGTTCCTATACTTCCAGTATATAAACTCTATTTAGAGGCTTCATTTCTAGAAATATTAACCAAGAAATAATTGATAAAAGATGAGAAAATACTGTCCAATAGACACCTTCTGCCTTTGGACCCTGAACAAGGCTAAGAAGCTAAAATGTTCAAGTCAACCATTCAAACTAAAAGCCTCAGGAATGGGTTTTTTCCCCCCCCAGCTCCAAACGTGTCCTTGCTGAGGAATGAAGGCTTTCATTTTCACTACCACAAAAGAAAGCTATTTTTCAATTTTCAGCCACTTTCACATGAATAGGCACCGGAGGTGGTCAGACATACCGTCATCATATCGTCGCACTTCATGTCGGGCTCGTCTTCATCCTCGCTCTTATTGTAAAACTTCCTGAAGAAGTTGAAGGCCACCACGGTGTAGAGATAGACGACCACAGCGAGCAAACCCACAGTCAGCACGAGCTGAGAGGAGAGGAGATTCATTTAAACTGGATACATTTTATCTGACCACCTTTTAATCTCGGCAACAATGGAGGAGACCGACTCGTCTCAGAGGCACAATTGGGGCCTTTTTGTTAGTAATTTTTGCAGTTTCTGTCAGAACTGTATTAAAGTGTCAATGTTACTGTTTTTTCAAACAAAGTTCTACACGAAAGTACTTGAGCACCTTCATGGCTTTCATCAGTATTCAGACTTTCAAGACCTTCAGACCGAAAATTTGTCAGCTTTCTTCGTCGATGCTTTGCATATGTATCCCGTCTAATTTATATACTGGCATTCAGTCTAACTGTCGAAACCGGTGGTTGAAAAGAAGCAAATGTTAACTCCAGTCTGACATATTTCAAAGTGTTAATAGGGTCTTGCCCTTTCTTTTTACATTAGACAAAGATGAAGCCCTAACAAGCCTTGGCAACTAGATGTCTGAGCTGATGAGCAGACAGAATCAGACCATCATGTTCTGGAGGAGGCTCCGTTGAACATGAAGTAAAGAGACAAACAGCAACAATAAAACAAAAAACAAAACAAAAAAAACACATCTCACTGTCATCCAACTCTTTGCTTCATTTACCGGTTAGTTTTTAGGCACCTCATGGCAGCTTTTGGAGTCAGTAGGAATGACTTAGTCCTGAAAATCCACATGAATGTTCCAAAAACCACAAAATTAAAGCAAAATCCTATGCCTTAACTGTTCTATGTCTTTTTATTTATTTCTCACGACTGTTTATCTAATATTGCATGGACCAGATTTCTGAGCTATTCCTTATTTGTGTTATCTTCATAATCCGATGATATTGGTTTTCAGTGTGAGTCACAATGCTAGTTCTTTCATCCCTGTTTGGCCTCTTATGTATCATAGACTCAGACAGAGACTGTCTAAATATGAGCCAAAAATGCATTAGCACATTAAAACGCTTGTATTGTGTGATTGTTGCGTTTCCTTGAACTCTGGCTCCCCCTGCTGGTAGAACTACTTGCCTGCTTGCCATTGTGAGTAACAGATGACAGGATGGTGCGAAGGGTCTTGAATCCCATGGCGATGTCCAGCAGATGAGCAGCAAAGAAGAAGTTGTTAAAGTGTCCAAAAATAGACATGGTGGTGTACCAGATGAGATACAGGAAGGACTGGAGGAGGAGAAGGTGAGTATTGTTTTCATGAGGCTCTTGTATGAACATCACATTGATGGTAGATGTGACGTGGACTTGAACTTACGTTGTCAGTCAAGACCACGCCCAGTTTCCAGATGTGGTACTTTGTATCAATAGAGCTCAGCCTGTTGACGACAAAGTAAAATGTGTCTGTGTCTACATATATATTCAAACTCTACAGCAAAAGGTTTTTAACTTGGTAAAGTCAGTTTAGTAGAGATATATAATAGAGAAGTGACTGTTTCATAGTTTCAGTGGCAGCTCTTACCAATGGCCATCTACAATTTCCATGTCTAGTGAAGGAGAGTCTTAAAAACCCTCCTTGGCTGCATTCCATTACAACATCTGAGTCACTTAATGTAATATATAAAAGTATGTGTTTACTGCATCGCATCTCTGAAGGAGGAACAAGAAAAAGATATGTGTTCTCACCAGGAGACCAGGGACGCTTCCTTCTCAACGGTTTCTACGGTGGGGTCAAAGTCCAGAGCGCTCTTATCTAGGCCTAAAAGCTCAGCAATGCGTTCTGCTCCATACATATCACCATATTTGTTAATAACCTGCAAATATAGAGGAGCGCAGGAGAGAACAGGTTCATTAGTTAACTTCAACTTGAAATGGATTGGAAAAAAAAAAAAAAACTGAACTGTGTAGTATCTAATGTAATGCCTAACTGCCACCAGAGGGTGGCGTTAATGTATCGAAGATGTTCGCCAACCACCATTGGAGGCTCCAGCTCCATATTTTATTCTTGAATTGTTTCTAGGACAGCTTTGTATGATTCGCAGTTCAAAACAATCCTTATTTATCTTATTTAAAAGTCGACCCATACATAGTCATCTGACAGTGGGTGGGATGGGGGACAATCTTAGCGTCCTCGAAAGAGTGACCTTTGTCCTTTTAGAGGTCACTCTTCCGAGGACACCGATGTTCACATTTTGGATGGAGAAGACAGATGGTTTGAAAGAGGAGTGAAAGAAGCCATCTATGTCCACTGTGAACGACCATCTTTGAACAGAGGCGGTAGTTTACGACACCAACTGTCTGCCATCTACAATCCAGTTTTGAGATCCCTTCCCAGACGCCTTAACGCCCACGCACATCCTGGACCTTCTGACCTCAGGAAATTACATGATAGGGTGGGGCTACATTTCACAATGAGTTCACCCTGGCTGATTGTGACCTACACCCATTTTCACACCTTGGCTAATGTTATTAGGTAGAGGATCAACAGGGGGTCCATGTCCCTCTTGGGGGGACACTCCCATAAGGCTTAAATCAGGGACTGGGACGTTAGAACTGAAGAAACTTCTCGAACGACAGCTGAAACATCTTCAAGCAACTTAAAGAAGTCCAGACGCTTTTCTTTCCTAAGATCCTTAGACTACGATAACCTGGATGACTGAGAACCTTCATAGACTTAGAGTATAATCCAGTCTGTCAACCAGTTTCCTTGATATAGAAGATTAAGCCTAGTCCCAAACTAAAAAGAAAATTAAAAATTCATTCAAAACTAACATTAAAAAGTTTTCAATCTAAGAGTAGGCTTAATCTATGTCGGGGAAAATGGCCGTCTCATTCCTCCGCACTCACCTTGCGCTTGATAAATTTGTCCCAGTAGTTGTTTGGGAAGGATCTGTAATGGAATGTGAACAACAGAGAATCAGTTCACCTGTTGTAATACATTTAAATAAGCGTCATCTAATATTTAACCCTAATATCAGTTATTTAATAAATGGAGCCACAAATGCGGATCATCCATCTGGAACTGGTTACGTTCATTTATCTAACAATCTGAAGGTTAGTGGCTCAATCCCCAGCTCATCCAGGCTACGTTTTAAAGCATCCTCGGGCAAAATACTGAAAACCCAGATAATGTGTTTAGGCATAGATAAAAATCTGGGATGAATATTTGTGTCACTAAGTGAAGAAGAACTGCAGTAGAAAGCACTATGGGTGCTCAAATTGAGCAGACAGTGCTGTAAAGGCAGCAGTCCATTTAAAGTTTAAAGAGAAAAATGAAAGAAAAAAAAAAGAGAGGACCTTATCATTTGCTATCTTCCCCTTCACTTAACCAAATCTTATAGTTATATACAATTTATAATCCAGATATATTCAGACAAAATCCAAATTTGAGATCCACATTGTTGACGATGCCGAGACTCACGGGGTGTTGATGACAAGTCGATCCCACTGGCCTTTGATATCGTCGTCAGATGGCTGCTCAGTGATGTACAGCCCATCAAATTCGAGCTTTCTGGCAATTTCTTTCTCCCTTTTAAAAACCACCAAAGGAACCTAAAATAAAATCAGTGGGACAGTAAGACTGCATCTTTTAGAAAGTGATCATTTTCAGCCAAGCAAAGGCAGGCTGGCGAAACGACTATTCATTCCCCACCTTCAGGCAATAGTACCCGACCAGGCAGACGAGCGAGATGACGGTGTGGAATATAGCCAAGAAGCGCAGCGTTGGTAACATGTAGCCGGTGCTCTCCTGAAGCACAAACTCGTCCATGTCAAAGAGCGTGTTCTCATCATCCTCTTCCTCCTCACCCCAGCGGTTTTCATCTTCAGTTTCTTCATCACTTTCACCAGTGACCTGAAGCGCAAAATATACATTGTATACTCATTTTTACCAGTTTTAGATTTGTTTCCAGCTTTCTCTATGATCATTGGGAACCCTTACACTGGCATGAAGGTTTTCAGGAGTTATTTACTGATTGATGTCTCTTTGCTATGACATAGCAGTGAACACGTTGCTGTTTTAAAAGCTGTCTAAATCAGTCTGTATTCAAATACAACTCATGCGAGCTCTTATTTTATGAAAGTTTTGATCAAAGTTTTAATGACTGTCATTATATGACTGAGGGCAGTCGGTCTGTCAAAATTAAATGTTTATAATGTGCCCATTAAGTGGATAGTTCTAGAGTAGTTAGGTTTTTTTTTTCCTGCTATGAGTGGCAGACCAGAATAGTGCTGCTTTCTGTGCTGCTGGATGAAAGAAAAATACAGTACTGGAGACACACATAAAGGCAACGTTAAAAGACGACTTTGGTCCACTTTTTTTGCCTTTAGTACCCTGAATCAGACACCTGCACTTAAATTATTTTTTTTTTTTTTGGTCCGATTAGTACTAAAAAATGAAATCTGAGAAGTTAAAGGGAAGCATCAACAACATTGGCCTAAAGGTTCCTATATGCCTGTTCTAACCACTGACAAAGTGTCACCAAATGGAAAACAATCTTATGAGTAAAAATAAAAACAATGTTATATTCCTATAAAAAAAAAAAAAAAAAAAAAAAGAAATGAATGCAATAAACAAACATTAGCGTCACCCTTCCTTGTTTTTTGTTCCTTATTTAGGAACAAATAAGTGCAATTTCACTGGGACTGAAACTTTAAAGCTTGAGTTACCTTGTAGAAGAGCAGAATAAAGTTGATGGCGAAACACACAAACAGGGCCAGGAAGCGGAGGTTATAGAAGTTACGAGCCAGGTAGTTCTGTGAGGAAAGAAGTTTCACAGTAAGACTGACTATTGATAGCTTTCAAACTGTGCCCACATTTTAGAGATAACTGCATAAGGAATGAAACCATAAACTGACGACTCACCACCGTCTTGTTCAGATAGACGTCCAGAACTGCGAAAATACTGGACATGAACGCAGGTGCCGGCTCTTTAGACTGACTTGACCTGGGCTTGGGCTTCTCCTCGGTCACTGGCTCCTTAGCTGCCTCCTCCTTTGGCTTATCATCCTTCTCTTGGTTCTCTGTGCTGTATTTATCATTTTGGATTTGCTTTAAAGTCCATTTTATTTTGTAATATGACGATAATTACTTTTAATTTCACTTAATAGTACTCACTCTGCTTTCTCTGGTTCGTTCTCAGGGGTTTCAACCTTCTTGGCAGCTTTCTGCAAAAAAAATTTACATTTTTATAAGATGAGAGGATGGATGGACGGGGAAATTAAAGGCAGATATCTAAATTGTGTTTGTGACTATGGACCTTCTTATGATCAGTGGAGGGCTCAGCACTCAGCTCGCAAACATCCCCCAAGCCTGGCTCCACATGTTTTCCTCCTTCCTTTTTAGGCGCGTTCAGCATCTCCATCATCATGTCAACCTCTACAACGTCCCCTGTTGGTGCATTGGCTATGTCCAAGTTTCCTAATGATTCTATAGCCTCCACTTTCTCTCCCTCTATCACATCTCCGTGGATGCCGAACTGAGTCGGGTCAGGCATGTTTCCGAGGATGTCCGTCACCTTTATGTTCTTGGCACCCTCAACTAAACCTCCACCAAACATGGAGGACCAGATGACATGGAAGAAACCAAAGATGAGGCTGTAGATACCCTTAAAGAAGCCAGTGAAGAGCATCCAGAAAAACACGAAGAAGCCTGTGATTATCTCCTTGACGCTAAGCTTCTTGAGTTTCTTCAACTTCTTGCGCATGTTTTTAATGGAAAAAATGTCTCGGACGTGTGCAATCTTGCTCTTCACTGAGCGACATGCGGTGGTGAAGGCAGAGGCAGACTCCAGGGCTTGCTCATCCTCTGCAGTCAGCTCCTCCAGGATGCTGTGTCCATCTTCCTCCTCGTCCTCTTCGGGCTGTTCAACCACTTCTGGCTCAGAGATCTGTGAGGCCAGTTGCATCTCAAAAATGGTGTCCTCGCAGAAATTCACAAACATCTCCATCTTCTCGCTCTCTCCGCCCTCGTTCACCACGTCGAAGATGAACTGACGCTTGGATTCTTTCACCTGCGGCTTTTCCCACTGCTCACGGCTCGACTCGCTGATCTCAAAGTAAACCCTCTCGATTCGCTTTGCACTGCCCATGATTTCAATACGACCCAGGTAAGGCTCAAAGTAACTAAGCACACTTTCAGCCAGATCTAAGAAAGTGGCGAGTCGGGAGTCATGGGGCATGTGTTCAGACAGGTTGGTCAAAAGGACTGCCACATTGAAACCGATGTCTTTGGCTGGCTCGTGGAAGCGCTCCACAAACTCCTTGTAGTTGAACATATCATTCTCGTCCGCCTCTACACACGAGAGCAGGAATTCGATCTCAGACTGGCTGTACTGCTTCTGGCTCTCCATGGACTTCTGGAACTCCTTCTTAGAAATGATGCCTTTACACTCAGGGTCATACTCCTTGAAGTTGTCAGAGGTCGTGAGATCCTTCAATTTAAGGAACATGTCAAAGAACTTGAGAATCATTTCCACATTGCTGGAAGACTCCACCAGGGTGTCAACCATCTGCTTTCCAATTGTTCCATTAACCACATTACCTGGGAAGTAAGGCACACATTTTATGATCATAGACAATGACATATGACAACTTTTTTTGTATTTAGTCTTTAAAGCCCAATGATTTTTTTCTGTTTTTTGTATTTTCTCTAACATTACATTAAAACTTCAGGCTCTTACCCTCGAGCAGAGACAGCAGCATGACCACCATGTCTTTCTGTAAATCCATCAATTCTTTCAGCAGCTCAATTTGACTGGCATCCTACAAATACATGGTAAACTATCATTCAGTGGTTTGTCTTAAGCCATTTGCACTCATTGTTTGGTTTTATGGCATGTATCATTATATAATATTCAAATGTTACAATATTTTGGTTGAGAATTGACATGTTTTTTGCTATAAAACAAACTATATGCCATGGCTGCAGTTCTTTACTTATCAATGTACCTCCTCACAGAAATGAGAGAATCTATTAGCCTGTTACAACTCTGCATTATACCTGGGACAGCTTCATCTGCATGTTTGCGAAAACATGCAGAAAGCCCACCACTGCATCCCACAGTCTGCTGTGTGCTAAACTCTGCTGGTTCCCAATACACGGACCCTGCAGGCGGAAAAAATGAGGGGAAGAAAACACATCATGAACTATTTTAGTCCAGACTTTTCAAACATAACAGTGCTGACCGAGAGATCAGCATCTTACCTGGATGTACTCAGTCAGTGAGTTAAATATCTGCTTTGCTACAGATAAAGCTTTGGAAAAGTTGACCTTTCCGGTTTCATCAATTACTTCTTTGCCAGAGTAGTACCAGTAGAAGTCACTGATAGATTCCTGAAGGAGGACCACAGTGAGGACCAGGTTAAACTAACACAATAAAGATGGGGACGATGATACTAAAGATGAATCCGGCCTTCAGTTTTGCGCTTTAGTCACCTGAAGACGGAGCAGATAGTCCACAGTGCTGATAATGATGTTGACTGTGGTTGTGTTTCCAGTTTGGGTTCTCAGAAAATTCTGGAAATCTGAAAGATGAACAAATATTCTCAGCGCCTCAATGCTTTCTTGTGAAACCGGTGCAATAAATTAAACTTGTGCAAACAAACTCTTGTGTTTTGGATGAAAACATGTGCGTTTGGAATAAACTCAAAGAGGATCTCACCTCCATTGTGGCCCTCGCACAGAAGTTGCAAAAACCGGAACAGATCTTTAGTAAACTCATCGTTCTGTAGCACCTTGGAGCCTTGAGAGAAAATATTTTGGTGAACACAGCTGAAACTCAAGCGTACATACTGGTAACACTTCATATTGCAGTCCTTGTAATAAGTGTTAGTTAACAGCTGTAAGGCTCTTATAAGTCCTTCTTAGATGCTTACTAACATAGCGTGTTAATAAGATGTTATATACATACTTTATTTTAAAAATGAAAGCATACTAAAGAATAATATATTATAAAGTATTAATAATTATGTTTTATTTGCAACTATTACATTTAATGTGAGAACAATGGCTTACAAGGTTAACAAATATATTATTATTAAATTATTAGGTATGTGTTTCATAGCGCTGTCTTTCTGTACACTATGTTCTTAATAAATTAGACATAAAATAATAAAAGCTAGCTTAAACTACAATCCCACACACTGGGATTGTAAAAGGAGGTTAAATTGAGTTGCATAGTGTTAATAATCATCCTGTCAGGAGTTACAAGCATCTTATTATACATTAACTAACACTTAATACAAGAACCTTATTATAAAGCATTACATTTTTATTTCAACATGAGGAGGAATAATAACAATAATAATATGTGAATCTCCCTTCAAAAGCAATTAATATGACGCAAGCAGGACAGGTTTCCAAACATTTTGAAGTCCAGGGCCTTTAGATTGCAGATTCAAAACTGAATCCAAAGTGCTTGTTTTTTTTTTTTTTTGGTAAAAATGGTCTTTTCTTAAACAACAATGAAACACTAGGACATTTCCATAAGCTGGAGGAGGCCTGATAACTTTCACATGCAGGCCATGACTGGGCCTGACAAAGAGCAGACAGACGGGATTACCTAATTCACTCTAAAAAAACCAACTAGTCAACAGAGCTATACGAAATGAGCACAGTACAGTTCTTTCAGCATATAAAACCATGTGAAAGTTAAACATATGTATCATAACCAGCTTTGTGAAATAGGCCCCAAGTAGAAAGCAAGACAAAGCTTTAAGGCTGTGGAGTGGATCCACAGACCTTCAGTCAAACCCTCTGGAAGTGGCACTGATAGCCTTAGACTGACATATTTGAGCATCAGTAATAGGATTTGCATTAGTAAATGTTAACGTGAAGGGAATGGGAACAGATATCACAGAAAAGGACAGTCAGTGGATTCTGAACATGAACTTTCTGTGTACTCTAATAGTTGGCATGCACAGTGTCTCCCTACAGGCATCTGGGGGATGGGAGGGCAGGGTACCATATAAAGCAAGGAGTATGGACCACAGATATGGAGGGGACATTCAGGGTGAAAGCATAGCCATATCAGCATGATCTAAATTTGCTATTTACCCCGCTGAGTGTGGACTGCCATCGATGGGTTTTTAAAATGACAGGAAGGAGACGAACAATACACGAAGACATAAGCAAAAAGAGAGGACATTGAGTTACAACACCAAGAGATATGAAGATATATCAGCTACTAGTGAAAAACAAAAACATGCAGTTAAAAAGGAAATTTGTCTTTTGACAGGGGAGAAAGAAAGAAAGAAAAAATAAAATCATAGGCCTGGGTTATTTCTATGTACCGTCTAATAAGATGAGGACCAAATAAGAATCCAGTCATGGTGAAAAGTTTGTAACGTTAACAGAGACGAGTAGTAACAGTGAATTGTTAAACACAGAAATCAGTGGAAATGTTTAGCAGAGAACTGAATGATGAACAAACAGACGTTTGATGTGAGAAGCATCAAGTGAAGAGTGCTTTTGTTGGAAGTTAGAGAGAGATGATAGGTCTTGTTTTAATGCTGGACCATGTCCTCTAAGCCTAAATATTTTTATTTAACCTAACCTTCATTCATATCTAAAAGACTGACAGAAAGCCAGTAACCACCATAATACCATATCTTCCACTGTATAGAGTCCAGATATAATTATACACAAATGTCCTTTATTTGTACTTTTTATTACCGCAAAAGAGACATTAAAGACACCACATTGACAAGCAGCAAACTATTTCTGTTAATCAAAATTTACATTGATAGCAATGAAATTTTGATTTCAAAGGCCATACAAAAACTACTAATTAGCATTAATTAAGAGCTTTCACTAGGCGCTGATGTTAAACAGTTGGCATGGTTCAGCATTAGTCCAGTGAGGGGTGGGGAAGGGTATAATCTTCTGTTGGGTTGTAATCAAGGATAATATCAGGTGTTTCTCTGAGAACCTCCAGAGAAAACTTTTACAAATATGGAGTTTGAAAGAGAAAACGAGCAGATGTCACACAACGCATCTAATGAAAATCCACTTCACTTACTGGAACCTTCCTCTGTCACCATGCCGAGTCCTTCAGCTTTGTTCTGTCTCTCAAATGCATTCAAGTCCAGGACACTAGGACAAGAACCTCAAAATCAAATATGAGCATACGATTCTTGCTTTTGTTTCCAGGAAGAATAAAATCATAGTACCTACCTGCAAGACTGCATTAGTCCTGAAAGACTCTTGAAAAAGCCTGCATCTCTTTTTTCTTTCAAGTAATCGAGCATTTTCTGCAATGGGTGAAGTAAAGCATTACATTCTTGTCAAAAGAAATGCGAAATTAAAATCATAAACTGGCTGTACGCACGCACAGTGCTGAATGACCTCACCTGCTGAACTTGCACGTTGCCTCCATTTAGGATGGAGATGCCCAGTTTGAGTGTGCAGGTCACCATGGGGCCCAGACGACCTGATGGCAGAAATTTAAGAAAGGAGCAAAGGAAAAAAGGAGCCACTTAAGACTATTCATAATCTGTACAAACAAATACAAGCATGCACTTTTCTAAATATAGTTACAAAGTGCTTTACAGAACACAAACAGGTAAAAATAAGGCATAAAGACCGTAAATGGAGGCGACAAGGAGGACAATTTAGACCTCAGAGGATTAAGAGCAACTATTTTCTGCTGTAACACTGCTTTGGACAAAACAGTAAATCAGCTGCGTAGCTGAGTGAGAAACAGATCATTACCTTTACTGGCGCTGATCATCTGCAGCACCATTTCAGCAGCCCCACGAGCGTGCAGCCTCG
This sequence comes from Pelvicachromis taeniatus, assembly GCA_015108175.1. Taxonomy (NCBI): domain Eukaryota; kingdom Metazoa; phylum Chordata; class Actinopteri; order Cichliformes; family Cichlidae; genus Pelvicachromis; species Pelvicachromis taeniatus. The sequence goes on from VURO01025247.1 coordinate 22,343, forward strand.
CCTGCTGATAAAGGATCTTCTGCTTTTCCATCTCCTTCTCCTGAGGGACGAACACACACACAGTAATGAGGAAAGGTACATTTTAAGGAGACTGACCACCTTTGCTACCAAGCCCCCATCAGGGTACCTCGAATGTCTTTTCTTTCCCTTCTTCCTCTTCTTCTTCCTCATCCTCTGCGCAGCTCTGAGAACACAAAAGCTCACTTCAGGGGTTGATTTCATTTTCCAGCTGACTAGATTTCATTTACTGATAATTGATCAATCAAACTTGAAAGAACACTACCTTTGCCATCATGTCTGCATACGCAATATACAAAGGATCTTCTTCCAAGTGACTGAGAAAATAACGTCATGTTGTGTTAGTATCATATATACTGCTGGTTAAAGTACATAAAACTGACAAACAATTCCTTTATGATCAAGAGCAGAGTACAGTACACTAGACTAGTCTCTGTTGGGGGGTGGGGGGGGCTACCATGCTGTCACAAGTACTAGCATCATTTTTCAACTTAAGGTTTTTATTTTATTTGTATTTTTTTGAGTAACTATCTCATGATTTCTGGAAAGAGACATTACTACAGAGTTAGTGTATTTTTTATGCTATGCAGTTCATGTAGTTGTATTGATTAAATGTTAGACAATGATGACAGCAGATACCTCAAAAAGTTGGCCAAAGAGAAACTTAGATATGTAATATGTAATATGTGATCTGGAAGTGAACTGCCCCTTTAAATTTACGATTAAGAAAGTTGGCTGATTGCTTGCAAAGCAGACTCGTAACCATCTCACCTTCTCTCTGTTAGAGCGTTGTGGCTGAAGTGGAGAATGAGTTGGTGGAGAGGGTCGGGCTGGATCTCAGCCACCTCCTCTTCCTCCTCCTCCACAATCTTCATTGGTGTTTTCTGCACAGGAGTGATCTATTAGCTCGGCTCAAATCGCATCTGCTCACTACTCCTTTGATTCGTTGACATGTTTGCAAACTTACTGACACTTTCACACATTTCTCCAAAACACTGAAATGAGTTGTTAACATTCACCTAGTACCAGCATGCAGATGATTTATTTTTGGTCCTGGTAATCCATGAATAGGACAAGACGTTAAGAGTGACTCACGAACAACAGAGTTGGAACAAGTTTTCAAATGCATGCGTGTTACAGCAAACAGATGCAAGCAGTAAGCCACTGGGGTGATATGAATTCAAACATGGGGAATGATCCAGACAGCAAAGGAGCCTAACAAAGAGGGACTGTCAAAACGACACCGTCTTCGAGAGTCCAAACTAATCTGACAGTTTGGTCAAATAAAACTGACAATAAATTAATAATTGTCTGAAAAGAACAGATAATAATCTAATCATTCTGTATTTAAAGCTTTAATCACTGAGAAAGTTTTTTTTTTTTTTTTTTATTATTTTTCTTAA
>VURO01025247.1:23783-38783 GCA_015108175.1 Pelvicachromis taeniatus
ATAAAAATTAAAACTTTAAAAAATAAAAAAATTTTTTTTTTTTTTTTTAATGAATTTGCTGCACATCTGCAAGATCTAATATGAAATGTGATCTTCACATGACTACTCGAGCATGCCACTGACGTCACGGCCACAGAAAGTACTGGAATTTCACCTTCACACTCACACTACAGACTTACAGAGTACAGCAAAACGACAACTGATGGGTTGGATCCAGATCGGACAGCCAAACAGCTAGTGACAGTCTCCTATTGTAGTGAAAGGCCCTCCTTACCACTGCTGTCAGAAAGGCATAGCCTGCTTTTCTAGAGCTGTGAGTGCCGGAGCGGGCCCTGTGTCTCCTGAGTTGATCATGCAGCCTCTGACCCCTGACGGACCTCTGTTTGAAGGGTTTTGCACGCCTAGAGCGGGGGACCCTGGGTGCTTTGGGCGAGGTCCCCACCCGGGCGCACTCCCATGGCTCAACAGGCGCGGAGCTAAAGAAGCATTCGGCAGACAGGACTGGCAGAGGGGTGCCAACGCAGGGCACATGGGGCGAGGGCAAGGCTAGCCCAGTACTTACTGCCAGATCCTGAACTAGCTTCTCCTCAAAGGAGTACTCCTCTGCCTCTATCCAAAGTCTCTCATAGGCCGGGATGAAGAAGTTGATAGCACGATGCCTGGGGAGGGGGAGGTGGGGAGGAATGAAGGGGGGTAGGGGAAGGTAAGAGTGGCATTAGGGTAGGTTCTGGTGAGTTTTTGGTGGAGACAGGAAGGAGAGATGTTGGGAGGAGGAAGGGATTACAGGAAGTGCATTTCAGGCAGGGTGGTGATTGGTCAATGTGGGATCCACTGGCTCTTCTGACTGGTCATGAGTTACCTCATCAAAGGAACATGCACACTTTAGGAGGGTTTTTTTTCCCCTTATCTTAGTGAAACTAGGCATAATGTTGGAAACCAGCTAGTCAACTTAACAAAATCAAGACTGATATATTACTTTCTGCCTTTCTTCTTCTCTCCTTTCTTCATTGCTTCCTTTAGGATTCGCCTGAAATGAAACAGCGGCCTGCGGCTTGCAGTGCATTTCCACTTTCCAATAAAGTTTGTTTCACTCAATTCTCAGGCTCATTCTAGCTGACCAATCAGAATCAACAGTGCAGAGACAGTTGATTGCTAGGCAGAGATCGGTCCACAGCCTGGTGGATGAAGGGGGGGAGGTTGAACAGATGAAGCATTCACCCCGTAGTTTCACTTTACCGTCAGCAGGGAGAACAGGCGGTCAAAGCTGGAGGCTTTGAATGCCCTTTCCAGCCAAACCTCCCGATAGCCATTCAGGAAGTAATTATTAATTTTGTATCTGAGGGAGGATGAGGTAGTGTTATGCAAGAAAACAACACAGAGGAGAGAATGTCATTAGGGAGGTGATGAGGGGTTTTACATGGGCACACAGTCAAGAAAAGAAAAATGAGCCCACCCTCCCACGGCTATTTGGTGATTGTTTGTTATGTACGGTTAGATTGAGACAAGACAAAGTCTTGACTGGCTTATTTAAATAGAAAATGCCAGTATTTAAGTATTGACATTTTTTGCATTGTCAGAAACGTGGCAGGTGTTTTTTGTTTTTTTAAAAAAGACTCACCTGGGTAAATTGTAGAGTGGAGCCATGCGGAAACAAGCCACTACAGCACGTTTACGCTGTTTCGATAGCAGCTTCTGCCACACACACTTTTTATTCCTAAGTGGTTGCTCCACCTGAAAGAGATTAGTAGACATTTGTGACTATGTATAGGCACTACACATAGCTTTTGAACTAGCCTTGAAGACTGGGATTATTCTACAACCCCAATTTGTTTATTGTAAAAAGAATATAGGAAAGAAATGTCTTATATTCGGGAAGGTTAATAACAAAAGCAGTGCGTACACTGACTGCTAGTAAAAATACATGTTAGCTACAGAAAGAAATAAAATGATAAATTCCTACATTTGAGAATCTGAAATGACTAAATGTTGTAGTGCATTTCAATGTTCGACGGTGGACTGTCAATGTGTTTTTACCTGCTCCAGGTTGAAGACTGCGGCAGAGATGCTCTGGACTCTGTCCACTGTTTGCTCTGGGTTTGCTGGTTCCTCACTCTTCACCACAACATCTTTGTACAAGTTCATCTGCCACTGGACCGCCGGGTCTTCAGACTACAACACCAGAATAAATATATTCATTAAAAAATAGACTAATAAAAAAAAAAGCACATGAAGCTGACGTATAACACTCTCAACCATTTTATCACCTAATCTACTCTAAACCATTGGAACCGATCGTACCTTGTCCTGGAGATGGAGATTCTGACGCAAATGCTCCTTCACCTCATCATCTGTGTCTTTCTATGAAGGGACAGGATAGTGAGAACACTGAAAACATGCAATGTGGTGTTAATTAAAATATTTCTTCATTAAATCGAAACATCGGATTATTTGTGTAATGCTAAAGAAAACACAACAGCCTGAGAGAATGTCATAGGTTGACCGCAGTGTTGATGAAATGACCAAACTAACTGACCATCTAAAAGATGGATACACAGACACCACTCTCCCTGTAGACCTACCTGTGATGAGAGGAAGTTGCACTTCATAGTCCTCCATATTTTTGTTAACTTGCAACTTCAATAAAATAATTATCTTATCTTATTATATGATCTAACATAACTGATAAGGCTAATACCAATAAGGTGGAAAGGACCACACGCATGTATACGTGGACCTCTGCACTCCGTCCCTAAAGATGTCGCGATCTAAAATTCTTTGTTCCAGGTCCTATTTTCTCAGCTCACCAAGCTGTAACGTATCTTGGCCAAAGAGATGAGCTCCTGATCTCCTGGGGTGCACATGTTAAGGCCGATGGGTAGCATCTTCTTCAGGGCAGCTACAATCAGGGACGTTTGAATGGAGTAGTATTCACCACGTCGGCGCTTGTGTTTCCTCTCCTGGTCCCCACCTGTCTACAGAGTTTAAAAAAATATAATAGAACTATGTGAGAGCTGAAGGTAATCAGAAACTGTAAAAATGACGATTATTTACCTTGACCTTAAACATATCTCTCTTCTTACCATTTTCTTTATTGTCGTTAACTTCTTTAAAATTGAGCGTTTAGATCAGTCTGAAGTCTGAGCTTTCTGCTCACATACCGATTAATATGAGCATCTACGATTCTTAAAGTATATACACAGCAAAAAGTACGAAAAAAAACCCCAAACAAACACGTATCAGGTCAACCAGGCTCTCAAATCAAATTTAAGTCAATTTTATAATATCCTTTTAAGGGGGCAAAAGGTGTTTCACCTGCAAACCATTTAAAAAGATGAATCACAACCTAAGGGACCAAAGATTTCACCATAAATCAGTTAGCAAGCACAGACCTTCAAAAGGTGAGAAGCTTTTAAATGTTATTTTACTTCTGTGAGCAATTGAACCAAAACACCCCGAGAGTACCAATAAATCAAATGTACAGCTCAGCCAAAACAAATAAAGAGCCAACTTTCTCTCTGTCAGCTGGCTGAGAGGCTGCTGGACGACACGCTGTCATCATCTAGATTTTTAAGACACTTTCTGTTGCGGTCCTGGCTTGGTGACCCAGTGTTTTGTGTCATTATACATCTTTGATTTCATCGTGGTTTATCACTGTTGGTGTTTTGGTTTCTGTTTTGCATTTCTAGCTCCCTGTTCTCTAGTATTTCTTGATTTCTAGTCTTCAGATTTTGTTTATGTGCCTCCCCTGTGCTGCATGTTATGTCTACCCACGTTTCAGGTCTCTATGTTCTCTGTCTTTCTTGTCATCCCTGCCTCTTTGTTTGTGTGTTTCCTGTTTTACTTTGAAAGTGTCAGTGTGTTCTCCTTTGCTTCCTTTGTCTCGTTGTGTCAGATAAGCCCCAGCTGTGCTTCCCTCCGGTTTCCATTTCCTCATAACTACCTGGCACATTTTAGCCTCTGTTCAGCACGTGTTAAGGTGGCGATTAAAAACATAATGAATGTGCTTGTTTAAGTAGGTTTTCTTTACATTAGCAGAACATATGATATTGGAACGTCAACAAAAGGATATTCAGGTTATGCTTTTCCAAATGCTAAAATTATAAAGCAAGAAGAGCTACATGAATGCAGCTTAAACCCAGAGAGGGTTGAAATGTTCTTTTCTTTATTATTTACCAGGACTCATGCATAAGGACAAAGGTTATCTACAGTCTTGTGAAAAATAAAGTTTATTGAATCATGTACAGAAATATTAATAGGATGCAAAGTACTGTGAAAACTTTCATTTTCACCTCACTGTATAATAAGGTCCCTGCCCAAAAGGAAAGCGTCTTGAATGAAAAATATTCATGTTAGGAATTCAAATTAAAAGAAGCTCAAAGAATGATTATTATCATCTGATTACCTAAATAATCTGATCAGGACTTCTGACGTGGTTCATTCTAAGAACGTGATGATATTTGTGAATACTTGTTATTCATTAAATCTGGTTCTGAAAGTCTGAATTAATGACTTTTTTCGTATTATCAGTTAAGAGTAGGATGAAGTCCAATAATAACACGCTCAAGTTAATATTTTACTTTTTAATTACATTTCTTATTTTGTTATATTATTGTGTCCCATTTTCTTTTTTTTCCTTTTCTTTTCTTACATCTGTGTTTTTTGGATTTATTTGTGTCAGCTGAAGCCGAGTGATACAAAACTAAAACTAAAGATATAGTAAAGCAGTTTTCACACACCAAGTTTCAAATAATTCTGAAACAGGAATAAAAGAGTTAGTTATCACGTCAAAGACTCATATCTCCATCTTTACCTTGGACATCTTAGTCTTGCCTTCCCCAGTTAGGAAGCCCAAATTGTTGATTTCATTCTGTACCACAAAGTTTTGCTCCTCACGCTTAAAGTTCTGGATTCAGAGAACAAAGAAATAATGTGACTGGAACAAATTAGTTAATCTTGGTATTGCATGTGTTATCATGAAGCACTGGACAGGGAGGCTTACATGTGACTTGCACCAAAGGATGAAGATCTCAGCCACCATCCTAAAGAGCTCAGTGGAGTCTCCGTCCGGCTCCTTCAGCCACCTCGACCTGGAGTGGACAAAGACACAAAGCATGTTTAGCTGGAAGGGAGAAAATGCAAAATCTTGGTTTCATTAACATCCACTAAATTGCATTTTAGAGATGGTGCAGTAGTTCTTTTTCCAAATGAGAAAAAAAATGAATGGGTTAGTCAGTTGTTAAGTAATTACCCAGTAACATTTCATTCTGAACATTGGTGAAATATTCAAAAAAAAATCTACTGTATCAATCATTTAAAAACAAAAACAAAAAAAAAAACCCCAAACTAAATTAATAACCTATTCAATGTGTGTACATATTATGCACCTGTTGTTGTCCACATAACGAATGAGCATGGGGTAGAAAGCGTAGAGGTCCCTGCAGAGCACAGCAAACTCGTCCAAGATGAGCAGTTCTGCTTCCTGGTTGTCTCCTTTGCTGTCAGCTTTCAGTAGCTCCTCTTCAGCCACCACCTGCATATGAAGCACATAAACAACAATCAGTTTATTAGTATAAATGTCTTCAATAATAATCCCATCTCTCCATCTTTTCTCTGAGCAAAGAGATATTTTTATTGTCCAAAAATGATGTAAATATACTCAAAGCTTAGAGACAACATAAGTTTTACACCACAACTTCAGAAGCTATTAATAGAGTCAACAAGAAAAAAAAAAACTACTTTAACCACAGGCAGTTGACAGTGGATACAACGTGTAACTGTAACAGCATGTATAGTATATTTTAAGCTCTCACCTTCACTGTCTTCTTCCTTAATTTATCCAGTGTGGGCAGGAAATGGGTTCGGAGGAGATCTGCACCAGCTTTGCAGATGATTGGCTGAGAATAGACTGTGAATAAATAAATTAATTTTCTACGCTGAGAAACTGACATTTGCAAGAATAAGCCAGCTTTTGCAAAGGCTCTGAATCACAGTTTTAAAGAACACAAGTGAAAAGTCATCCCTTGGTCACTGGAAAAAACATGTTAGACAATATTGCCAAATAACTTATTAGAATCCCATAACTGGAATATATTTACTGATTTTTCTGACAGTAACACTGGGGGCTTACCAGCAATCCTCTTCATCCAAGGGGCATCATCAATGCCCAGGTTGCTGTTGAGGATCTTGAGGATATTTCCCAGGATGATGCTGAGGTGTTCAGAGGTCACCATGGTGCAGCACTGGGTGTCTGGGGGAGAGTTCTCTGGACCTTTCTCCCACCAGTAGGACAGATAGTTACACAGCATGGGAAGGATTACCTCTATAACCTGCAGGAGATGGGAACCAGGTTAAATGTCTGAATCAGAGGAGGCAATTGAAACAGACGTGTGTGTACTGTGACATACAGGAGTGAGATTATCATTGCACAGCTTCCAGTGTTGATTTTAGGGCAACAGACTGTTCAGCTTTATTTTGCTAAACATGCCCAAAAATGTTAATATAAATATGTTCACCTTTATTTACCTTCAATAGTTTTGTCTAACTGACCACTTCAATCTCAGCTCTAGAGGCTGCCTTTGTTTTCCTGCCATGATGCAATCTCTTTTTAAGTATACAAATATAAGAGTTCATTCTGTCTTTATGTAATATTTAACTGTAGGGTTCGTATTTCACAATTTATTCAAAAATATTACATAAAATACCAGTTGACTAAAGGGATAGTTAATATTTTATTTCACTTAAATTAACTCAGACAAATTAGACTTTTAAACAATGTCTATTTATTAAGCGTTTTTCCTTTATGCATATAAACAAAAAGAGAAGAGAATGATTACAGATGATCTGTACATTTGGGGCAATTAGCCCATACAGCTGTAAAATTTAAAAAGAAAAAAAAAGGGAGCGGGGAGGGGGGGAGAAAAGTGAAATACAGTTAATAAAATATTTCCCCAGATAACATAGTCCCTGCATAGTCTGTTGCCCTAGACCTGCACAATGCATTTCCACAACTGACATGAGGGGAGTTGCACACAGAAGTGAATGCACCTAAAAAATTCTTATAGATTTTGAAATGCATCAAGGAAAGGTCAGAGAGAGAGAAAATAATCCAAATGTCTGTTTAATAATATACATATCCCATAAACTCTTCTGACCTGTGGCATGTCACTATAGCGAGCGCCAGACTCTGACACATCATTGACATCTTTGAGAAGTTTGTCAAGACGAGGCATCTCTAGGCACATCTCCTCCACTGTGTCAGGCATGCTCAGGACTAGAACAGAAAAACAGTCGCTGTGATTAATCACAGAGATTATATCTAAAAACTGGTGTTCTTAAAACCGCCAAGTTAACAATAGTATACGTTTATCAGAAGACATTACACAGTAACAATCAAATTAAAATAAAAATGAGGATCAGGCGGATTCTTACTGGCTCGCTCTCGAGGGGTCTTGGTATTGAAGACTGAGAGTGGATTGTGGGCGTTTAGATGAGGCTCCAGGAAAGCTACAGGTATGGCTCCAACCAGAGTCGCCAGGCTCTCCCCCAGTGCTGGCAGATGCCTATATATGATACACATCAACATGTAAATTTGCATAATGTAACATTACTTATCCAAAATAAGCACACAGATAAAGACACTGGTCAGAATGTATAAGAGAAATTTACTCTATCAGGTGGAAGATTTTAAAAGGTCCAGATCCAGGCAGAAAAATATTTTTTGGGTTGTGTAAGGAATTTTTTAAAAACACATTTTTTCTTATTTTTTCTACCGGCATTCACAAAGTTTAAAACTTTACCTCTGTTATTTTACAGTTTGACTTGGCTGAAAGTTTGTCATTCAGAGCAGCTTTTAAAGATTTAAAGACTTGTCTTCAATTTGGGGAACAATTTTACAAATTTTTTACATTTCTGTTTATTTATGTAAATGTATAAATGTGTAATTTCAGTCAGGGACACTACAATGATTAAGTAAGAAACACCATGATAAAGAGAACCTTGGATGGAGGTGGGTTGCAAAGTGGCTTGCAGATGCCCAGCAGCTGCGGCAGACTAAAGGAGCTTTGAAATCAGGTATCAACTGATGTGAACTGACTTTAAGAGCAGGTGATCTTCCAAGATTGAGGTTCAGACCAGCTTAATTTTTAATGTTTTTAAGAGTTTTACCTTAATTTTGTAACAGATTCCATTTCCCACAAAATGTGCCATATAAATCACAGTAGACCATTAAACAATAAAGTATTTAATAAGTGCATAAAGTATGTTAATAAAAAATCTTGTCAGCCATATCATACTTACCTGTGTAAAATACTGATTCATTACAAATGTTTTGCCTCCTACCTCTCCACAAACAAGTTCTTTCCTGTTCCCAGAGAGTACAAACATGTCAGAATTCTGTAGCAAGACAGCTGGACGTCATCCACTGAAACAAATAACACGCATCCATTAAACATCAGCAAAAAGAAAAGAGAAACTTTGAGGGGAATTCAGTACTGAAAATGGAAAGCATATTAGAAAATTCCTATTAGAAAATCCTTTTAATAGGAATTCTGTGCAAACTGGGAATTTAAAGAGTTTTGTTGTATTTAACTGTATTTTGTTTATTCTTTTCACTTAACTAACTATGCTGAATAACTACAGTATGAAAAAAAATAAATCCTATTCTAATAAAAGTAAAAAACACAGAAGAAAACAGCAAACACTGAGCATGGAAACTCACAAAGCAAGTCCACTCCAAACTCGTATGTTTTGATATGTTCAAAGAGGGCAGTGAGGATAGGCAGCAGTGCCACGGTCACATAGTTTATGCTTTGACTGACGCTCTTCATCTGGGCACGGGATTGCATGAACTTTCCCAGTTTCAGCATCTCCAGCAGCTTCTCCAAGTCTTCTGCTGCATTCTCAAAGAAAGTCTTTAACCCGACTTTTACCAGCTCCGAGCCAGTCTTCATCACTGTTCTGTAGGAAGGAGGGAACGGAAAGGATAGCATGCATGCAAAATACTGTTTTGTACGAGTTAGTGGTTTAACGATAATACATGTGTGTCTTTTATTGAGCTTTGTTACAAGTCGTAGGAAGTAATACGCACTTACCTGGTGTCAAGTGAGTGAGTAAGGATGTGCAGACAGCTCACCATCATTGCTGAATCGCTTCCTGTGGGATATATTTAATGTAGATACTCGAAAGGATTGCAAACCAAAAAAGGCACACAAACATATGAACAGAAGCAACCTTACCAAAGAGAGAAATCCTGTGTCTGACAAGAGCTGCCAGCTTACAGAACAGACTGGAAAAGAAAGGAAGTAAGAACGAAACTGAAGAAGATGTTAGGAAAAAGCAACCGGGTGAAAGAAAACAAGAAAAAGCTTTATGAAAATATAAGAAAACACACTGATCAGCAAAAACGTGATGACAGTACCTGGTGACCATCTCCTTCTCTTTATTGGAGGCACAACCGCAACTGCTCAGGCTCTTGCTAGGTGTGGACAGGAAGTACAGACAGTGGTTTTTAAATGTTTGATCAGTCAGAGGAAGCAACACCTGGGGAGAAGAAATAAACACTTTAATTTTTTTTGTATTATTTTAAAAGTAACTACAACAGCACATCAGTGGAAGAGATGCAAACGGAGCTCCCAACCTTGGCAAAGAATTTGATTTCCTGGTCATGAGGGGATTTGTCTGTCTTCCCACTGGTGGCCATCGCCTCTGGATTAACAATGTTGAGCACCAATGTCAGCCAAGACTTTTAGCACTGAACAGTACTAAAAAAAAAAAAAGTACATCAGCCTCTGTGTATAAAAATGCAGCACACTCACCAAGATGAGCAATGAACTCCTGAGCAGAGTCAACATTCTTCAGCAGCCTCTTAAGGAACTTGAACGAAAAGCGCTTTTCCATTGACGATGAATCCTGCTCCATGTCCTTCAGGCCTCTGTGAGAAAGAAACACTACTGACCACTAGTCAAGATTGTTTTTCTTTGCATGCATGCATGTTAGGGCTGGGCAAAACGATTATTTTCCGAATCGATGAATCTAGTGATTAATTTTTCGATGCATCGATGAATCTAATGATATATGTTACTGCTAAGCAGCTTAAATTAGTTTTGCATTTACGGAGGTTGGGTGTTTATTTCCACCATCATTTCCACCATACAAAGCCGGCAAACGACTGAATCACTTCCTTTTCGGTTAAAATATCCCCATACTGTAGAACTGCGTGTTCGGGGGGCGTGGTTTAAGTCGACATGTTACCGCTACTAGCTGCCGCCATGTGTTTTTTTGAAAATGATGACGCATCGACGCAAATTGTTTACGTCGACGTATTTTACGCGTCGACGTAATCGATTGCGTTGTCCCAGCCCTAATGCATGTATGTAAATATGAAAACTCGTTCCCACCAATGAAAAAAAAAAAGCTTTTTTTTTTGGCCATCCGTAATTTAAAGCTTTGGTTTTTTAACTCAAAATTTCAACTTACTCAAGAAGTTTGAGTCAGAAAGTCAAAACTCTGAGGCACGAACTGTAAATTTTAAGATAATAACATAAAATTAGCAACAAAGCCAGAAAAATGCTTTTTCAGTGGTGGAAACAATCGTCCATAGCAACACCTAATTCATATACAGAAAAACAATTTGTAGTAACAAAAGTGCTCATTAGGACGTTCCCCAAGTATTGAGTATTGTACTGGTAAATTATGGAAACATACAGTTTCCTAAATTTTCATTTATTATTTCTTTAAAACGTGAGCATTAGGAGGCTGACCTTGTGATGGCATAGCCACTAATCTGCAGGAACTTGAAGAGCTCCTGGGCCTTCTCTCTGTCTCTGTACTTCTCTTTAGCTGTCAAGGTATCATAGGGTACCAGCAATGGGTGGGTCCCTCCTCCTGGTCAAGATCGTAATGTCATTTTCTTTTCAACACAAATAAACACACCTTGACTGCTGTTCATAAAACTTCACTACGATTTGCACACCTTTGCTGACAAGTTCAGTTTTCTTCTTCTTGGCCCAGATGTTGTGGTAATTTTCTGCAACCACTTCCACCATGCCCTGCAGGAACAGTAAAAGTGCAGCTTTACTCAGAGTTTGTCCACTGTGTGTCGTGCCTTTTTTTGTACTGTGGATTAGAAGATACGTGGGAACATTTGTGAAGAGTCAAAAGAAACCCAACCTGTAGCTCTCTCGACAAGGTGACATTGTGCAGATCCATTGGAGCAGGACTGAATCCATTAATCTACAAAGTTAAAAAGAAGCAAATTGTTTCTGAATCAGTGTTGTACCTTTTTCACATTTTTCCAGCTAACGAAAAACTGCAAAAGATAATACAGATGAAAGGATATGATGGATGACGCTGAGTTATGAACAGCAAACGGAGAAGCTTTAACTGCCAACATCGCTAACAGACTGAAAATTCATTTATTGCCCTTCCACCGTCATCCCTACTGGATCTTGCAGATTTATCATTTAGGCTAATAAAAGACATCTGCAAGTAAATGTTGTAGACATAATGCTAATGTATGCATATATCCACACTTCATTCTTAGTCAAGTCTTTTCCATGCATTCCTGCGTCGCTGGCTATTAATAGCATATTTCTTAAGATCTGCTAAATGTTAATTGTAGAATTTCTGTCCAGTGACTCAATAAAAATGATGCCTACCCACACTTAAAATGGGTGTTTGGGTGCTAAGCTGAAAATATTAGCAGTATGCGCATATCTTCTGTCAGAAAAAAAAATGTGAATATGGTCTTTATTATTATTTATTTTACTACAGTACGTGCTTTGAGCTCTCCATGGATGAAAAAAAGGCTCTTTTATTCTTTGAGTTTAAAACAAAGCAGACATTTCTCAGTTCCCAAAACACAGATTTTCATTAAAAAAAATAAAATAAAATAAAAAATTGGGCTTGATAAATGAAGCCTTCATTAAAGTAGTATAATTACTGATACGAGCCATTGGCACTGTTGCTTGGTGTTTATTATTCTTGCACGACAACTGTGGTCCTTATTTACTTTATAATGGCCTTCTATTATAAATGATGTCTGCTTTCCACAGTGTGACTCACCAAAGGCGGAAAACTTAAAAAGGAGCATCTAGGGAATTGTTGTCAGTTGATGAGACAGCAAATATGGATTACAAAAGGAAACATTTACAGATGTATTACCTGGGACTCCGAGATCTTCCGCTGTTTTTCGCTCTCTCGTTGCTGGAACATCGCCTCACCCTCTTTGGTCCTCTCAATGTTCCAGCCCATGGCCAACATGCTCTTCAGTGTTTCTCTCACTGGCCAGCGATACGTTTCTCTCTCCTTCAAAATGAACACAGTCACAGTGTCACACTCTGCCCTGTATAAGACATACAGGCCTATATGGAATAGGTCTATAGACCAGCTGAACAAAATGTGAACACATTTATACAAAAATCAGACAAACAAACATGTTATTGAGTGATGAATCCAAATTTGAAATTTTTGAGTCCAATTGTCATCAACAGAAGAGGTCACGCTGAAGGCTTTCTTATGGTCTGGGGCTGCACTTCAGCCAGTGCTGTTGGAGATGGAATTATGAATAAAATAGTGAAAGCAATTGTAAGATTTTCATCCGCCATACAACATCTGCTAGAACGAGTTGAGAGTTAAAGAATAAAGACGTCCAGAGCAAATATTGGCTTCCTCAGCCGTGTGAGCACTAATGTGCACGTACCTTCTCACTCAGAGATTTATAGGGCTTCAGGAGTGGATGAGTTTTGGCCTGCTCATCCACAGCGTCTCCATGTTTCCAGCCCACTGACATCTGCAACACAGTTTCTTTCAATTAAAATTCCCACCATCTCAGGCACGTTATTAAACCAGAAAATGTAATCTGGCTTAATAAAACGGCTGAGACTACAAGTTACAATTCCAACTTTGCATTTCTTTGGATTTTGTACCGGCCATGTCTTTTAACGTAAATTGACACCAAGCGTGAGTGAAGGAGACACTGGGAACACAGAGGGACAAACCTTCTCTGAGGACCACTTGTCATGGGAATGCTCTGCATATTTGTTGGCAATGTACTCAAGTTTTTCAGGTAGGGAGATACTGAAAAGTCAAAATTGTGTTTAAGTCATAACATATAACTAAAAACGTTTAGACACATGACATGAAATATGCTGCTTTGACGAGGCTGCATTTTTACACCACTTACTTGGCAGTGCTGATGGGTTTGGGGTCAAAGTTACCCTGTGCGTCCATTGATGCCTGCTTCTCCAGCGTTGCCCCTAAACTGGAATCCACAAAGTCTGGAGGCAGGGCTCCAGCGATTGCACACAGGCATGACTTGGCCATTTTGAAAAGTTCAGCATCATATTTCTATAAAATGTGAGGAGAAAAAAAAAAGGGTGCTTGCAAGAGTCACCATTTCACTTTGATTTTTTCATAACAGTGGAGCAGAGTAGGATGAGGTACCCCGCACCCAAAAAAGGAATGAAAATGAAAGCTGGAAAAGTCTGCACCACATAGTGACCTGTCACAGACTGATAAATGATTCATCTGTTTTGGCTTTGCCTCCGCTGCACTGCTCACAAGAACTTCATTGAGCTTTCACTTCACTGCCTCTGACTACCGAGAGAACCTTTCTCTCAGGAGATCCACATTCAAGTGTTGAAAACTCAAGATTTAAATAAATAAGAATATTTTTTAAAAGATATATACCAGAATGGAGTTTTAGCACCACTCAGCTACCAAACACTTTGTTCCGCAAAGATGTGGATCAGAAAAATACCACTTCTAGTCCTGGTTCATTCTTGGAGAACAACAAATGCGCCAAAAATACTGAGAATTTTTACAGCTCCATGCACACTGGGCCAGCTCATCTTTAATAATAAATACGTATAAATAAATTCCTGGTTGCACCTTATGAGAAAGGGAGTCAAAGATTCCCCAGAAGAGTTTCTTGGTGAGAAGGAGCTCCTCCTCAGAGGCAGTGCCAAAGCTGCCCATACCAGATGGCAGGCAGTAGTACTTCCAGTTCTGCTCGTAGTGATTGGTCAGCAGCTAGAAATAAGAAACACACACACACACACACACACACACACACACACACACACACACACACACACACACACACACACACACACACAGAAATCCTGAATATTTTTACACTCCAGTGGCAATTGCTACAATCATGTTGATTAACTCTGGAAGTTAAGAAGATAAAGGGTTCCCAAACATTGAATAAATTACACAGGCAATCACAGAAATCTAATAACTTTTCTTTTTTTTTAACTCACGCATCAAACACATATTAACAAGAAAGTGTTTTGCGTCTCACCCGGAGAGGTATCTTGCAATATTCATTGAGCATTGGAACGTCGAACACCAGACGTCTGAGCAGCTGCTGCATCATAGAGGGACGCAGGTGTCTGTGAAATAAGTGCAGAATTACATCTGTGTAGGTGGAATATCATTTTCTGTTATGGGCATGTGCTCACATCCAAGAATATTTTAAGAACTTTCAGGAAAAAAAAGAAAAAAGCTTTTTTCATATTGTGACCTTGTGTACGTGGCAGGCATTTACTGCATCAGGCTGCATGAGTCCAGGTAAGGACATATTTCACAATGATTCAAACAGTAACATGGCAATATCAGAAACATAGAAAGATTTGGAAATTAAGTGTACAACATAAACACACTTTGAATATTAAATGTGAGGAATACTTAAATAAGAAGAGCGCTCAGACTTCCCCTGAAGGGCGAAAGCCATTCTAAAACTTTAATGTTTTATGATGTTTTTATTACAACATGGTGACCTTTTATCTGTATTCGTGACATTGTAGAGAGTCGTATTGAAAAAATAGGAAGTGCGTTGTCTCTCCATGCCCTTTCATATCAGCTATTATTAATGGTAATAGATATGGTTTCTTAAATGTGTTTTTTCCCCATTGAGAGCTGACAATTAGGGTCGAGGTGTAATAGCTAGCCAACCTAGGCAGTCATGTCTACCAAATCCATTGTTGTGAAGTTTGA
>VURO01025256.1:1707-14654 GCA_015108175.1 Pelvicachromis taeniatus
CCCCTTCGTGGGATACAGACCGCTATTCTCAGATCCTGGAGCCTCAATCGAACAAGTGTGGCCCTCTGAAAAGCACCGCGACCAGGACACGCGATTCAGCAGGGAGGACTGAGTGGATTGCAAGCCACGGACGCCAACTGCAGTAAGTAAAACTACAATGAACTTTTTGTTATTTGGTCGTGTTTTCTACACATAACAGGTTGCTTTCGGAGAAACCACGTTGTCGGAGTACAAGCAGCAATGTGGGTGTTCAGCTCGTTCCCTCCTCCTTTATTTAATTGTGTTTTCCCTCTCTCCATCTGCTGTGGTACTGCTGCCAGTTAATGCTCACTGTAAAGCCGTGTAAAATGATTTGTGTTGGATTAAAAAAATATTTTTTTGGTCATCTGTTGCAGAGACACTGGCTCAGTATTCTGTCATTTTCACTGAGATTAGGTACTTCCATTTATGAATAAAGCATTTGATGTTGCAAAATCCTTAAAACCCCGAAAGTTACATATTGTAAAAGTTCGTGTTGTTGATGTCTGAGGGTTGTTGTTGTTGTTGTTTTTTAACCCTTTCATGTATATAGGTTGCAATCAAATGCTTTTGTCTACATTTGTGTGCAGTGCAGCGGAAGTGTTAGTTATTCTGTGTGCATAGAAGAGGTTGCATGATGGAGCCTGGTGTCTGAAGCAAAGCAAGTTGCCTTTTTAAAACTCTGACAGAGACAGAGAAGACAGCACAATCTCTGCTGTCTGACAACCTGCCTCCACATTGATCCCCTTATTTTGATGTAATATTTTGAAGGTAATAGCTTCTATCTGTCAGCCGTTCACTTCTGAGCAGAATTAAAAACCTAATCCATGCCTGCTGGAATTACACATTTAAGTGCCCCCATGACCTGCCTCAAGCTTCAACAGGAGATTAAGAAGGCTGAGAGGTGTGAAACTGTTGTTGGGACACCTCGCTGTAGCTGAGACCGGTTCGGACACACTGGAGCATCTGGATGTTTGGTGATACCATGACTGAAGCGGAAGTCAATGCGATACTAACCACTGCGCTGACAGGAATACTGCTGGTGGCAGTTATGGCACTGCTCTGCTACTTTACCTGTAGACTGGCTGGTTCAGTGCCACTGGGTGGACCTGGCAGATTTTGACGCTGTTAATCACCACTGACCTGCAGCATCTGGGAATGGTCAAATTAACTGGCATTAATGCTACATTAATATATCCATGATTTTCTGCCTGGTTGGTGTTGATGTTTCTTTTTAGTTATCCTGGTATGTTCCGACTTACTTCTTTCTTAGTTGGGGTCTGGGACAGATTTAAGTTTGAGCTTATTTTTGAAGGTGATGAAATAATTAGAAGTAATTATAAGCCTGCACAGGTAAAGATTTCTGTGTCAAGAAGTATTAATGTTGAGGTTTTCATTCAAGTGTGGACATGTCCAGTCAATCATTTGGTGTTAATCGGCTTTGTCATGGCTCTTAAACCTCTCAGTGCCATGGAGTGCAATCCCATTAAAATGACCTTGACTATAAGCGCAGAGAAGAAAGAAGAGGGTGTGGATAATTATAGTTGAAAGCCTGACTGGCCAGAACCCATAAGGGTCCCTGTTGTGACTACTTACATTCACAGCGAGGCCTCAAGCTTAACTTTACCAAGCTCTTCTTTTGTTTTGCCTACAAAGTGTTCAGCGACTGAAAGCTCCACTTTTGAGCAAGTCATATCAATAATGCAAAGACATATCTTTCATTTAAGTAGCTTAGATGAAATGAAAACAGATGGTTGTATTCCTTTTGTGTCACCCCACCCCCCGTAGCCTCATTTTGCCTGTTTCTTCATTTGGGGAAGCTTGTGTGACAGAAAGGACTTTCATCTCCACGCTTTCTTGTTATAGGAGGGTGACCAAATGTTGAAAACACTTTTGTAAAGATCAAGTAAAATAAGCAAATTCTGAGGCTCAGTTGAAAAATTAAAGTGAGATTTTTCCTCTTGCTTAATGTCTGTATTCATGGCCTATAACTCCAGTCTCCACATAACACAGAAGAAACAGAAGTGTAGTTTGCAGTAAACAACTGCACTTGGTCACATTACCGTGAAGTAAATACATATTAAACCAGTATGTCAGAGTCAGTGTATGATGAAATGACACATGCAAATTACTAGTTTGTGCCCTTGTTCTCTTGTAGCTGTGAGACAACTGCGGCCAGGCCTCTTCAGCTTCTCAAAGTGGCATGTGGTGACTGTCTAGAGTAACGTGTCAGTCGCACACACTCGAAGATGACAGCCCTGCTAATCATTTGCTTTTGTCTGATTTTGGGGAGCTTGGGGAAACCACAATTCCCAGGTAAGTCGCTGTGTTTGTAGTCAGCTGCTAAAAAAAGCAAACAAATACAACAACAGAAACAGTGTAACGGTTTATAGTTTGACAGTAGGTGTCCAACACACGCTGGAGATTTCCTGTGTTGTAGAGGAAGGTTGAAAATCCTAAAAAGAAGCTTTTATATGAAGTTGTGTTCAGTTTAGTGATGCCACAAAAAACAAGTCATTTGGTTTTAACATTGCCTCAATTAAAGCTGCAGGTAGCAAATGTTTTCTACTTAAATCCAATTATTATTGTTTTAAATAATGGATTGATAACTAGAAATTAATTTTGTCTCGATGTAAACGTAAAGATATTTGGTTGTCTATCTTGGAAGAGTAAGGAAACCACCAAATATTTGCACCGGAGAAGCTGGAACCAATGCACCTTTGGCATTTTGTACAGTGTCCATGCAAAATCTCAGTAGACCTGCATCTGGTGATTTCTAGTACTATCCACATATAACCTGATTTGTTCATTGCAATACACAGATCAAGAGAAAGATCCAAAGTTTTGGAACGCATGGGCTCAGCGAACCCTGAAGAACGCTTTGACGCTGCAGGAGCTCAATACAAACAAAGCAAAGAATATCATCCTCTTCCTTGGAGACGGTAAGCAACACATCATTACAGGTTTGAGGCAAGATGTTAATAAAGTTACATTAATTTCTGCAAATGAAAGGTGAAAATCAACCGCGGCTACCAAAGGTTTTGCTCTTCAATAGGCTCATCACCAAAGACTCGGGGTCAGCGCAGAGCCTTGACAACTTTGATAGAGTAAAATGAATTCTGTGTTGTACTTAGACTTGAACAATATTATAGAGGATTCAGTTGATCAGTAGAAGGTGACTGAGATTTTTCACATTTTTTGTCAACATGTGAGGTGAATGAATGGGAGCAAACAAAACAAATGCGCTGCCACTGGATCACTGGGGTTCTGTTTGTGCTGGATTCCTCGCTGGTTGCACAAAAACTTTTATCCTCCATGGGGGCCTCCGCTTCCAGCCTCTCTGTTTGTTCTGTGTGCACACCATGACATTCTTGCATGCTGCTGCATTCACAGTTATGTTTGCCGGGTTATACGTTTTCTGTTATAGAATAACAGAAAACTTAATAAAATGAAAAAAAACCTGTGAGCAATTGTTTAACTATTTAATGTTTCCTAAGAATTGTTTAAAGAATTACTCTTTACCAGGAATATTACAGGATTCTGTTAAGTAACAAGACTCAGACTCTAAGCTGAGCTACATGCAGGGCAACCTTTGACATAACTATAACTAATAAAACCAGACCTAAGAATAAAGCATATTAATTAGGTTTGCTCTCTATGAACAAAACTATAACTGTGAGGTTTATGACAATGGTCTGTTATGTTGAAACTAGTTTGGAAACATTCAATTGAGTGCTCTGAGTTCAGTTTACTAACTGAAAATGTAAAAGTAGTCATCAAAATGCATTATGGGTTATTTCTGGAATACAACACTAGCAGACTATTTAGTATGTGAAACAGCATAAGAAGTTAAGGTGTTAAAACGTAGTATGCACCCAACAGCATACCACGTGCTTACTATTCCTAGAGGAATATTAGAGAAGAGAGAAAGACAACTTTATTGTCATTGCACATTGTTACCATACAAGGAACATTGTCACAGTACAAGGCAACAAAATTTGCTCTCTGCATTTAACCCACTCACTCAGTGAAGCAGTGGGCAGCTAACAATCCAGCGCCTGGGGAGCAGTGTGTAGGGATGGTACCGTGCTCAAGGGTACCTGTTGGGTGGACTCCAACCCCCGACCTTCTGATCAAGGGGTGAGCAGTCTACCTATTAAGCTACCCCAGCTCCAGCATGCAAGAATTAAGACTTGCATATACTGAACTGTGTTGAAATCAATGTCCCAAAATCCACTGCAGTGCTGAGCACATAGCAGACCATGCTGGACTGTAATCAGAACAGCTCAGATCTTACTCCAGTACCTCTTTAAGTGCTTAAGTACATGCTGCCACTGCACAGGTCTCTCAAATTGATGTGAATGTATAAAGAAATGTGTCTGGAAAGGTGTATAGTGTCTCTTTGCAAAAAGCTACGCTGGGCAATAGCACATATATTAACTATGTAGGGCACATTATTATTTCTCTCTATTGTAACTACAAAAGACTCCTTCATCTCTGTGACCTAAAAAGTGTCTGCTGCAGGTATGGTTGTTTTCTTTCGCCCTCTTTTTCTTTTGGTATCTGCTTTTGAAGTAATATGAATCCAGAAGAAATGTTTTGCCTATCAGCAGTCATTTTGTTCTAGGATGTCAACTTCAACAAAAAAATGTCCATGTGCAGCAAAGGCAGTACAATGAACTCTTTAATCTTTGATTTACGCAGGGTTTTCTTTTTTGCCCCTGCTGTGTGAAAATCTGTCATAAAACTTGGTGCTTTCTGCGGTTTAGGGATGGGTGTTCCCACGGTGACAGCTGCTCGCATACTGAAGGGTCAGCTGAATGGACAGAGCGGAGAAGAGACGCAGTTGGAAATGGACAAGTTCCCTTTTGTATCTTTATCCAAGGTCTGACTAAAGTGCACTATTACACAATGTATTGATTGTGATTTGGCTATTAATGGCTTCCAGAAAAGGCCTGTGACGAAACAAGACTGTTTAGTGTGTCACATCATACTGGATGTGTGTAAGTTATAATAATAATAGTACAGTAATAGGTTGATTATTTATATTTTATTGAATCATCAACAACAATTCACTGTGCAAACTAACTCATCTTAGAGTCTAGAAAAAGTAAAAGGATTTATTTCTTTTAGTATTCAAATTAAAAATATTATTATGCTAATAATCATAAATGTTGCACTTCTGTGTCATAGTGCTCCATGTTTGTGAAATGCATGCCTGATCTGCAAATCTGATAAGAGAGAAATTGCAATGACCGCAATGATTCTTAAAAAAATATTTTTCTTTCAGTAACATTCTCAAAAAACGCCAGGACATGGAAATTGTCAAGTAAATTTCTAAAGATCTGACTATATATTTTTGACCAGTTTAGAGTGTAAGAGCCACAGCACTCCCAATGGGAAGTTAGACAGTGTTGAATTGTACCACTGAATTACTGGTTCTGTTCTTTTTATGATATAT
This sequence comes from Pelvicachromis taeniatus, assembly GCA_015108175.1. Taxonomy (NCBI): domain Eukaryota; kingdom Metazoa; phylum Chordata; class Actinopteri; order Cichliformes; family Cichlidae; genus Pelvicachromis; species Pelvicachromis taeniatus. Next base: position 7,187 of record VURO01025256.1, read on the forward strand.
GACCAAGAGGGGTTGTGTATGACCCTGACTTATATTTAATGAGCCGCTATGATAATTTGAATTACTCAGATTTTTCCTACTTTATATTTTGCATAATGTATTGACAAGATCGTCTTTGATGTTTTTCATTTTCCAGCTCTAAGCATTACATTGGAAAGTTTTGCAGTAAACCATGACTGCTACAAAAGCACCAAGGCTGATATATGCTCTGGTTAACCCCTACGCCGTAAAAAATAATTGAAAAACGTAATTATTTACTTTAGAACATTTAAAAAATATTTTTCTCAGCTAAAGAAAGAGTATAGATGTGATAAACACAATGAGAAGCCTTCAATATTACATTCAAATAGGATCATTTGTCACCCCAATAAAGGGGCTAAAATAGCTCGGTCGCTTGAGGGTTAAAAGTGTAAAGTCTTGAGCCCCACACCTCAGTTAATCTATATTTTCCTTCCTGTGAGCCAGGATTTCTTGTAATTGTTAAAGTGGTCTTGAAAACTTTCTCCAGGCTCTGAAGGTCATTCTAAGTTTTGCTTTGGCTGCTTTTCCACACATTTTCAGTCCAGTCCTTGCACATCTTAAAGAAATTTGAGGAATCTGTGGTTAAAAGGTCTTGTTCTTAAGAAATGGGAAAAGAAATCCAGCATAAACCTGACACATGACCTGACAGATGCAGTGGGCACTTCAGTCTGTACTGTTCACTGAAGCCTCAATAGAAATGATCCCAGTGGGATGTAGTTATCAAAAAGCCATTCTTAAGGAAGGAAAAGGCAGGGGAGAAAAGGCTGAGGTATGCCAAGTTACACATGAACTGGACTGATAATCAGTGGCAGCAGGTCTGATGGTGTAAAGAATCAAATTTGACACTTTTGGTTCAAATAGTCTTCAGTATGTACAGAGAGAAGTGCAACAGTGAGTGTCTACAGCCACTTGTAAAACTTGGTGGAGGCTCTGTCGTGGTTCTGGGCTGCATTACAGCCAGAGGTGTTGGGGATCTTGCTAATATTGAAAGAATTATTAGAGCCGAAAGAGCAGATCAGATTTTGATGCACCGTGCAACACAATTTTGTAGAATAACAACTGTACCATTAATACTGGCAGTGCAGTAAAAGCATACCTGGATAGAAAAACCACAGTGTAACAGTATCAGTCATGGACTGGCCACCTCAGAGCCCGGACCTCAACGTTATCGAATCAGTGTGGGATCATCTTGACGGGGAACAGAACAAACCACAGTCAACATCCAAAGAAGAACTTTAAATGTCCTTCTAAGAAGCCCGGAGAACTATTCCTGAAGACTACTAAAAGAAATGACAAGAAAGCAGTCCAAGGGAATTCAAGCTCATTAGACTTTCAAGCTCATTAGAGTTGTAGAGACTCTTGTTTATAAAGTTTACTTTTATTTCTGTTTTGAAAATAGAGCTGTCAGTGCTCGTAGTTAATGTTCAAGTTTATACAAGTCAGATCATATTAACACAAATTCTCCCTGCATGTCTATGGCTCGTGTCCCTGCAGACCTACAACACCAATGCACAGGTGCCAGACAGTGCTGGCACAGCCACAGCTTACCTCTGCGGGGTTAAGGCCAATGAGGGCACAGTGGGCGTGAGTGCAGCTGCTGTCCGCTCCCAGTGTAACACCACACAGGGCAATGAGGTCACCTCCATCCTTAAATGGGCAAAGGACGCAGGTAGAGTGACAACAAACTTTTAAAAAATGCAGACCATGTTAATAAGTCCATCCAGCCGTGTCAAGCACAAGGGTCAGCGGGGATTGTGTTAAGCTTGCATGTGTATTTTTCAGGGCATGATTGGAAACCATGGACCACCACAGGGCTAGCACAAAGAAACAGGCAAACATTGATTCTGATAGCCAGCGTAGAATCACCAATTAACCTAACATGCATGTCTGTGGACTAGAAAGATATAAAGCAGTTTTTTTTTCTTCCCTGAAGTGGTTTCAACTGCATAATAAGTTAAATATTGATCAGCCTAGAGAAGCATGTCTAAAGTCACATCATTGACTACCATAACCAGGTATCCTAACAACAAAGCTCAGATTTTGTATGAGTATAAGGACTAAACACTCACACTAGCAATCAAACAATAAAAAGCACCACGGAAGAGGAGCCAGATGTGAGGTGTGAATGGGTGCTATGGTATGGCAGTGGTGGGGATCAGTTTAAAGCTCTTACTCATTGTATGGTGTATGCTGGGGTTGGCTGGCCTGCTTTGTCATATCATAGACTCAGCCGCTAGTAAATTCTTATTTATAATGCTGTTCTTGACTTAATCCCATTGTCCTGTAGATCTCAGGGGTCATTATTTCTGTCTGTAACAAAAGTTCACTCTGAATCATTTGCAGAATCAGCAAAAACTTTAAGAGCTGGTCTCATTTAACAATAAGGTGATTTTAAATGGCTTGGATGCAGTTGCTGTACATCAAGTTGCAAATATTTGGCCTCAATATTATTACCCTTGTTTCTGGCAATATGACAATATATATTTGTTATTTATTCACACTAATTTCTGTGTTTTAATTTAATCGCCTGCACTTGACTGGTGAATGGATTTGAATGTGCATATGTGCTGCTAGTTTATTCAACTCCCTTGATTGTGCTGCTATCTGTCTTGGCCAGAACACTCTGGTAGAAGAGATTTTTCATCTCAAGTCTTATTACTTTCCTGGTTGGATAAAGGTTGAATAAAACTAAATTTAAAAAACAAAATTAAGAGGTGATTAAGGGTCAGGATCACGGGTCACAGACAATAGGAAAGCCAATCATTCCTCTGGGTACGTCACAAACAGTATCTGACACCCTGAAAATGTTTCCAGTAGATCTCCATGGTCTCCATTTTATACCATAATTAATAATTAAGGTGTACATTGTGTAATTTGTTTACCACTGATCCCCCCAACCCCCATACAGTGGTATCCAATTTTTACCAATGCAGACACAAAACAACTGACCCATGAATTTATTCCACTGCTGCTCTGAAAGGACTCACTTAACACAAAGATGGAAATGTGTCCTTAAAAGGTTATTTACATATCTGAGGCTGTTCTCAATCTGCATGTTTGTTTGCAGGAAAGTCAGTGGGTATAGTGACAACAACACGTGTCAACCATGCGACTCCTAGTGCTGCTTACGCACACTCTGTGGACAGAGACTGGTACTCTGACAACGAGATGCCAGAAGAAGCACTGCAAGCTGGCTGCAAGGATATCGCCAGACAACTGTTTGAAAACATTCCCAACATTGATGTAAGTAAAAAGTAGATATTTCAGATTAAAACTGAAGATTAATTGATTGACCATCTGTGGACATTATTAGCAGCTCAGTATCCAGACTGCCAGTAGCTGGTTTGTTGGTTTATTACTTCATTCCACTCTGAAATTCATTTTTTCTAACTGCTGAATGATTGTCATGAAACATTACAGACATTCACTTTCCAGAGATAATTAAGTCTAGTGAAGGTCACATTTATTGCTTATAGTTGAATGTCCTTATAAACCTTTGATTTGATTGCCTTAAACTGGTGCAGACATCAATGATCCTCTAATATCACTGATGTCTTCACTATCCTGTAATATTTCAAAAATGTTCTTTGTCTCTTTTTTCTGTAACCAAAGAGCTGCAAAATAAATAACATACTCAAGCAACTCAGCCTAAAACCGATACGAATAGCACTTATTATTTGAATAAATGCCTTTGAAGTGCCTATTTATCATCCAGTGAGGTAACACGATGGCGGTTGAGTCTCTTGCCGCTGTTTGTTGCAAAACCTTGACTAATTATCCCCCATATATAACCCCTGTAAATTTATATGTACAAGCTGATTTCTTACACAGGACATGTTTTTATTTGGACCTAAAAAAAACTGTGATCAAGATTAAGTCTGTTTTTTTTTTTTAAATCAGGTGATTATCGGCGGAGGAAGGAAGTATATGTTCCCCAAAAACACGTCGGATGTAGAGTATCCTAATATTTCGAAGCACAGTGGCACACGGAAAGATGGAAGAAACCTGGTGCAAGAATGGCTTGACAGAATGAAGAACAAAGTAATTTTTCTTGGTTTTTTCACTTTGCTCTTCTTGTTTCCTCATTTCCTCCTTATCTACCTAATTGCATTTTCATATTCTGAAGTTCAAAGTGACTGCAATTGCACCAGCAACACTGTTCTATACCTTTTTCTTTTTTTTTTTTTTGCAGAAAGGACATTATGTATGGAACAAGACGCAGCTCTTATCCCTAAACCCCAACAATGTGGATTACTTACTGGGTGAGTCTTGTTCTTGTTATGACAGTTTCATTGAAGTGTAAATAAAGATTCATACGTGTTTGCTTTTGCTGTAGGCTTATTTTCTGTGTGTAATACCTTGTTACTCATTGAGCTGTGCCTTCTGGTATTCCAGGTCTCTTTGAACCTGTGGATATGCCATATGACTTAGAGAGGAACGCTGACAGTGATCCTTCACTGACAGAGATGGTGGATGCAGCTATCAAGATCCTAAAGAAGAACCCCAGTGGATTTTACCTGCTTGTAGAGGGTGAGTTTATAGCCTCTGTTATGGTACAATTACACAGTTGGGTTTTTTTTTTTTGTTGTGCTAATCTCACCAAGATTTAGCAGACTTCTGTATATAGTTAAGACCTCCCATTCAGTCTTATTTATTAAGTCTTATTTATTACTTGAAGCACTTTTGTTAGCATTTGTGATCATTAAGAGAGGTTTATAAGTAAATTATCTTGTCTTCAGATGAAAACCATGACACGTGTATTGTAGTTCAGAAAGCATGTGCCATTATATTTCACAGAAAGGTATCAAGCTATTGTTTTGCCATGTATATGTACACTTTTTGCAAGTTAAGGAATTGTTTCTGTTGTTGCACCTTTTGATCTCTTACACTGTTTGAAACATCAAGCTTCATAAATATGAAAGGATCTACGTTTGAGGCTGGTTCCAATTAAAATGCGGCTGAAAGTCAAAGTCTTTGTAAGAGATGCTACAGATTTTCGTAGTGAATATCCTTTTGATGTGGTATACATTGTTGTGACTGTATGTTGCAGTACTGTATATGATTTGGTCTTCATAACCAGTGTTGATTACACATTTCTGGTTACCTTTCTCCATAGTAATGCAGTATGTTCATTAATTACTCAGTGGAATAAGTACATTTTTAAACCACTTGTTACATTACTCTCACCTTCTTCCGTAACATAACTTGAAATGCATTTTCACATAATTACCAGGTAACAAAAGTACCCTTAACTGCAGTCCACACACAAGAATTGTCTTTTAGTATCTTAAGCTTGAACAGAAAGCTCAAAACACAAAGAATAGTGAAAAACAGTGGACACCAGAAAGCTGCAAGCCTGACTGCTCATCATTGCTTTGTTACCTGCTGAAGTTCAGAGTTCGGCTGCTGGGCTGGCGTCAACAGACACTGGCCGTTAATACTGTAGCTAGCTCAACTTTGCCATTGTACATTTACCAAGTTGTCCTTTTGTGCAATAAAAACAAACGTAACGTCTGTATCTCCACACCTCAAATCTCTGATTGCACCACCATTTTCTTTCTCCCTGTATAATAACTAACATCAGCTGATTGTAGCACAAGTGCGCAAGAAGAAAAATATATGTTTGAAGTTTTTTTTTTCTATCTGCCTATTGTGCAGAACGTTTGTAATGCAAGTACATAATTGTATCTGCAGTGTGATTACTGAATTTAGTTCAGTAAGGCATTCATTACTTTTACTGAAAGATGTAATGTGATTACAGCAACTCATTACGTTCCTGTTTCATGATGTGGAAAACATTTGTTTGTGGTTTGCTTTTGCATCCACGGAGCATAAAAAAATCCAATCCTGGAAAGGAAAATTCAGGCTGCGTCAAACATGCAAGCTACTATTTAGTATACTGAAATAGTATGTGAGATATTTTTAACAAAATGTTGTTATGTATCTAAAAGTACTGGTTGTATACTGTTTCCAAGAGAATATTACACCATTGTGTCAGCACTGTTTAACATTGATCAAGGCAGCTGACATTTAACATCAGTAACTCTTTAATGTATGTGTTTAAGCATAAAAGGTTTCACTTTGCCAGGCATATTTTATATTTTAAAATCTTATTAGTATGTAGCTCATATGAAATGAGGTCAGGTCTCTTTGGAAATGTTATCCATCTCTAACCATCAGTACAGCTCTCAGGAAGTGTAGTAATTAATTCATAAATGCTGAACAATAGCATATATATTGAATACACAGAGTATACTAAGAGACTTCAGAAGTAGTCAGTCTCTTATTAGCTCCCATTAAAAACCCATTAAAACATTCGTCAAACCATTCATTTTACAAGGTAAACCAGGTAGAACTGAATTCGGCGGTTTCAGTCGGTTTGTCTGCTTTGTTGCCCTTTGCTAGCTTTGGTTTGTTCACTTGTGCTGGATAGCTTTTCATAGTTCTTGGAGTACACGTTAGTGAGGTTTCTATAATGGAGAATTGAAGCCGGTTTAAGGTTCATGGTTATCTTAAACTCTACAAGGGGCTTTACATATTTGATCACTGGCTTTCTTTGTGAAGCCATGACCTGGCTGTGGTCACGTAGACCCTGTACTAGTATCAACTTGGAAAAGTGTGAATGACAATTGACAGAAAGAGCAGGGTGTTTTATGTTTAGTAAAACTGTTCTTCAGGCAGAGGTCTTTCTTTTCTTTTTTTAATCACCCAGCATACTGATATGTTGTGTTCCCATTGAAACAACATTTCCCCATTTCCTATTAAAAATCACAAACTATTCAAGTCTCTTCTTAATACAATTGGCACCTGACCTTAATAATTCACCACAGAGCACTGAATTTCATTAAAAGGTCAAAAGGAGCAATTTACTGACCTAAGCAGTATATATTTACATATACATCATATATATACTGTAGTGATATAGTTTTATCACTTTTACTAACGTAATTTTCCCGTCACATTTTGCTAAATTAAAAAAATAAAACAACACATACCATACCATCTTTATTTATAAAGCACTTCAACATAAAACCAGAGTTCACAAAGTTATGTACATATACAAATAGCATAAACAACAACAACAACAATATAAATAACTAAATTAAAAAATATGTTAAAAAAAAGTCAAATTGACTCAACCCCATTAAAGAGTGCCAGAGGCTTATATATAGAGCATGTTCTCACTGGGTACTCCAGCTTTCTCCCACAGTCCAAAGACATGCAGTTTGTGGGGATAGGTTAATTGGAAACCCTAATATTGCCCATAGGTGTGAATGTGGGAGTGACTGTGAGTGCGAATGGTTGTCTGTGTCTATGTGTTAGCCCTGTGACAGACTGGCGACCTGTCCAGGGTGTACCCCGCCTCTCGCCCCAAGACAGCTGGGATAGGATCCAGCGACTCCCGCAACCCTCACCAGGAAAACAGAGAGAATGGCCTGGAGGTGTA
>VURO01025256.1:14967-31446 GCA_015108175.1 Pelvicachromis taeniatus
TGTGAGTGCGAATGGTTGTCTGTGTCTATGTGTTAGCCCTGTGACAGACTGGCGACCTGTCCAGGGTGTACCCCGCCTCTCGCCCCAAGACAGCTGGGATAGGATCCAGCGACTCCCGCAACCCTCATCATTGAAAGAGTGTCACTGGCCTGTAGGTGTAAATAGACTGTGAAGTCCTGGCCTGACGAGGTAGCTCTTCTGTGTTGTGCCTTCTGCTTCGCCAGAGGTTGTTTGGTTTCCCCGATGTATAAATCCTGGCAATCCTCCTGGCACTTAACAGCGTACACTATATTACTCTGTTTGTGTTGGGAGACCCGATCCTTGGGGTGGACCAATTTTTGGCGCAGTGTGTTTTGGGGTTTAAAAGCCACAGAGACGCAGTGTTTAGAAAAAATGCATCTCAACTATTCCAGTACTCCTGACACATATGGGATCACTATGGGTTTTTGCTGATGCAGCAGTTGCCCTTCTCTCCTGGATCAGCTAGAGCTTTCTTTAGGTACCTTCCCAGCTTTGACAGATGTCAAGCTGGGATAACCACATTTACTCAGGGCCTTCTGAATCAATGCTTAAACTTTTACCAGAGTATTTTTAACACAAGTATTTGCACTACTTAAGTGAAGAATGTGTATACCTTTGTCACCTCTGGTTAGCTTGCATTAAGAGAGGTTTTTGTTATAGACAAGAACATCTGAAATGGCTTCCCCCACATCTTTATAGAGATAGCAATACTGGAGAGTGATTTGACAGTTTTAGCCATTTTTTCCCCCTACTGTATGGTGCAACTGGCCAAGTTTACAAAGCAGAGAAAATAAGCAGGGTTTCAAAGTCTCTCTCAAGATGCAGTTTATGATTTCTAAAGCAGCTGCATTGGCATTTTCTTGTACAAACAAATCCGGCTCAATTACATGTTAAACAAACCACTCTCAGGTCATGTTAGCCTAACTGTAAATATTTAAACCAGGAGGACGTATTGACCATGGACACCATGAAGGCAAGGCCAAGCAGGCTCTTTATGAAGCTGTGGAAATGGACCGCGCTATTGGCCGGGCAGATCTTTTGACCAGCACCCATGAAACACTGACCATAGTTACTGCTGACCATTCTCATGTATTCAGCTTTGGAGGCTACACACCCAGAGGAAATACAATATTTGGTAAGTAATGACAAGCCTGTATTAGATACTGTATAGCTGAAGTGGAGAACTTGGAATTCTTTACGTTTCGTCTGGTTCTTCCACAGGTCTGGCTCCACTGCTGAGTGATGTTGATCAAAAGCCATTCACCTCAATTTTGTATGGAAACGGACCAGGTTACAAAGTTATCAATGGCGCGAGGGAGAACGTCTCTACTGTTGACTACCGTAAGTAAAAAGGTTTTATCCACATTGCTTCAGAATAACGATAAGATGGTGCTTGCTATCTGGGCAGTGGTCAAAGGCAGAGACTGTGGTGGTTCAATACCCAGCTGCTTAAACTGAATTGCAGTGCTACCTGGTGATGAAGAACCCCAAGATATAGTTGGGCTTATCTGTGTATATAGTGACCTTATAGTGCTTGTGGAACTAGTCTACTGGAGGATGGCTAGACTTTATTCCAATCTAGACACCCATGGTGTGAGGCACTGAGCAGGGTGGGTTTCCTTGGAGATTGTGTGGTGTGCTTTCTCCTGGTGAACAAGAGGGATGTTTAACTGTGGTTTCAGGTTGGGCATTGATCCTCTCTGTTGTTAACACTTAAACATTGAGCATATGCTCAGAGTACTCAGTAGTTCTTGGTGTCCTTGCAGGACAGTGAAACATGGAGGGATATCACTGGGAGTAATCCCTATCACACCCCTGTGAGTTAAAATTAAAAATGTCTGGCTGCATCTTTTCTCCCTGTCCCTTCCTTTCAGAGGGAAACAACTACCAAGCCCAGGCAGCTGTACCACTGAACATGGAGACTCATGGAGGAGAGGATGTGGCTGTGTTTGCGAAAGGTCCTTTGGCTCACCTCCTACATGGGGTCCACGAACAGAACTACATCCCCCATGTAATGGCATATGCAGCCTGTATCGGGCAGAACAGGGAACACTGTATGTCATCCAGTGGTTCAGCTGGATTACGGCCAGCCTTCTCCATTGTTGCAACCATTCTCTCAGCTGCTCGACTTTTGTGCTGACCTTTCCCAGACACCTCACGCTGTTAATGCACCCACTTTAACAACTCATTTTAAGATTTTAATTTTATTATATTGCTTTGTTGTTGTTGTTTTTTTCATTTCTCTCTCCACTATTTTAAAAATGGGACCACTTTTAGACACTTTTATTGTTACAATAATTAACTGACTAAAGTGTAGCGGATAACAAAACAAAATAATCAACCCACTGTGATGCACTGATTTTTTTTTTTAAAGGTTGCTGTGGCAGAGATCATTGTAAATTGTGAGATTTCAATTGTGATTTTTCTATTAATTAAGGATTTTCAGACCTGTTCATCGTCCTTTTTTAATGCAGACCGTCTCTGTTTAAATAGACAGAATTTGCAAGTGTCTGAATTTGTTTCATATTTTAAATGTGCATTTAACAGTCTACCTCACAAGCTTTCAAAGATAATGCTGTGTTCACAATTTGAAAAATTACCATAGTTTTTTTTTCTTTTTTTGCCAAAAGAGGCAAATGAATGTATAATTGACAGTACATGAAGATATTTTTTGTCATACATCTTTTCTTTTTTTGCATAATTACAAAAAAAAAACCTGATAAAGAAATAAGAAAATCCCAGTGATGGTTCTGTCCAAATTCATGTTTAAAATCTCAAATTGAATGAATAAAATGTGTCTGTTTTTCTGATCATGTTGTTAAAGGTTTTGGTGAAACACACATGATTTAATCGTCTCCTTTTGGCCCCATTCTCTGACCTTCAGTTTATAGTTTTCCGCCAAATTATCATTACTGTGAAACACTGAGTGCTTCAAGCATTTCAGCAGAACAATATTAAAGTCAAATTTATTGACATGTTACAGTTTTTACGAAACAAGAACCGAAACATGACACATGAGATAAATTAAAAAGAAATAAAAACGAAACGAGACAAATTTTCATAAAATGCTAAGTAAAACAAAGTAAAAACCGTTGTGTAGTTTTTCTATCATGTTAAAAATTTCAAACATTTTGTATCACATGTGTCCAGAAAAACCTCTCGGCCAGCATCTTTTTTAGGGTGTCATGCATATGTGTTGTACTTTTCCATTTGCTTTGTTGCGTGGAATGTGAGTGGATTGAAGCCACTAATTTCTTGGCATTGTGTGGTCACTGGAAAAACGGAGGACTCATGTTGATTGAAGCATGAAAAAGGAGGTTTAGTCTAAGCGAGTATGAAATGAACATGTTGTTAGCAGTACATTCTCAATATCACGACTGAAAGTGGCTCTTTTAGGCCCTGAGGAAACATGCCATGATTTCAAGTTAACTTGCTCTACTGGTTTATCTTCTTTTCCTCTTCCCAGCTACACATCATTCTGTCATGCCACTTTATCGTTTCGATTCTCCATTTAGAGAGAGATAACATCAGACTTTATATTGTGAATATCAAAAAGCCCTTAGTAAGCAACTTAACTGACTGATTTTGATGGAATGGATTTTCAAATGCAAAGCACTTGGGGGTGTCTTGTGCAATTGACCCACCCAATCTTCTCAGATTTTTCCGTTAAGTTAATGAGCAACAAAGCAAGCAGTGAAGGTGAAGTAGTTGGTTCTCATAAGTCCGTTTCATGTCTCAGCTTGAAATTCCATTCCATGAAAAATGTTCTTAATAGATGTGCAGTTTTCTCAGGCAAGTCATCACCTCTGCTGAGTTCATATTACAACACCACGTTTAAATTTATAAAACTTTCAGTTACACTGTAATTTTTTGTGTCATGCCTCTTCTCATGGGGCCTCTCCTTTTGGCACAACCAATAAATGTCTACTTTTAGTATATGTCAGTTTACATTTGCCTGACCAAAGGTTTTATGTAGTCTGTAGACATGGTTAAGATGCCCTGCTGAAGCTGAAACGGAGCATCAAAATGGGGAAGAAAGGTAATTCAAGTGACTTTGAATGTAGCGGGGGCCGTTGGTGCCAAATGGGCTGGTCTGAGTATTTCAGAAACTGCTGACCTCCTGGGAGGTTCCCGCTCAACCGTCTCTAGGATTTACAAAGAAAAAGGGAAAATATCCAGCGAGATGCAGTTCTTTGGGGGAAAATGCCTTGTTGACGCCAAAGGTCTGAATGGTGTGACTGCTTTGAGCTAATGGGAAGGCAACAGTAACTCAAATAACCACTCATTGCAGTCAAAGTGTACTAAAGACCGTGTACTAAAGATGCCACTCCTGACTAGGAAAAGGAAACCAAGGCTGCAATTCACACGGACTCAACAAAATTGGAAGATTAAAAAAAAACATTGTAAACGAACTAGTTCTTATACAGTACTTTATACAACTTGCTTAATTCTCCCATCCACACAAGCACTTTTTTCTATGGTTTTTCTACATAAATGCTTTCTATCTAAAATTCACACACATTCCTACTCTGATGGATGAATCGGTGAGGAACTTGGGGTTAGTATCTTACCCAGGGATATTTGGCATGCAGACTAAAGCAGCCAGGGATTGAACTACTAGCCTTCCAATTACTAGATGACCTGCTCTACCTGGTCTGTCTGGCCTGATGAGTCTCAAGTTCTGCTGCAACATTCAAATGGTAGGGTCGGGATCTGGGGTAAACAACAAGAAAGCATGGGCACATCCTACTTTGTTTCAACAGTGCAGATGGATGGTGATGGTGTAGTGGTGGAGGGGTTATTTTCCAGGCACACTTTGGGTTGCCTAAATACTAACTGAGCATAATTTAAAGACCATAGCCTGTCTGAATGCTGTTGCTGATAACAGTGTTGCTAATGGCTACTTCTAGTATAATGCACCATGTCACAAGGCTCTAATAATCTCAACCTGGTTTCTTAAAGGAGACAATGAGTTCACTGTACTCAATCCAGTAGATCACCTAAAGTAATTGTCTATAAGTGACATTCCTCAGGTACCCTACGCAACTTTCCACTAATCATGAAATACCAGTGGACACATTTTTGTAATATAAATAAATAAAATGAAATAAACATTAAAGGAAATAAGAAGTAGATTGATTATTAGGAATTACTATACAGCAATTCTGCATGGTCACTGACCAATTCAATTCAATTTTATTTATATAGCGCCAAATCACAACAACAGTCACTTCAAGGTGCTTTACATTGTAAGGTAAACCCTACAATAATACATACAGAGAAAAAACCCCAAATCATATGACCCCCCTATGAGCAAGCACTTTAGCGACAGTGGGAAGGAAAAACTCTCTTTTAACAGGAAGAAACCTCCGTCAGAACCAGGCTCAGGGAGGGGCGGCCATCTGCTGCGATCAGTTGTGGTGAGAGAAGGAAGACAGGATAAAAGACATGCTGTGGACCTGCTAAAAACTATTTATTTACTGATCACCTGGAGCTGACCATGAGTAAATGAAGAACTGAAACATCCAAGCAGCTGGGATTAAGAAAGCATAATTCTGCTCAACTAGCCAGTGTTTTCAATAAAACTGCAATTATAGCCTAATGACTGTTTGACTCAACCAATCAGCCCACTTGTAGATCACACCAATATCTTGTCAGGATTATAAAAGGGGTGTAATGAAACGGGAGAAATGTAACGTATGATGAGAAGAATTTGTGATTGGACTGAATAGAGGATAGAGAAGACTAATAGAAAGCTTTGTTAAATGGTGCAACAAGCACCCAAACTAAAATCCCTGAGGAGAATCAACAAAACCAATGAGTTTGAGGTCAAACCACCAGAAGAACAGAAGCCTCCCCTTATCCTGGTTTTTACTTTGGGATAGGAGGTGGTCTCCTACAAGTACTGAAATGAAAGTGAAGTCCTCTTTAGTGAGGAACAGAACAAACTTTTTTTTTTCCTGTGGAGACGCAATCATGGTGATTAATGAACATCATAATGTGGGCTTCTTGACCTTTTGGATATAAACTATGATTATTTATGCCTGAAAAATTCTTTGTGAGGTGACCTTGACCTTTGACCAACAAATATGAATCAGCTTCCTGGAATCAAGTTTAATGTTTGTGCCAAATTTTAATTCCTTTAAGAAAGTTGTAAAAATTGAAGAGACTACACACAAAAAAATATAAAGTGTGAAACAAGTGTGAATCAAAATAAGTGATATACAACTCCTAAATCATTATTCATTATTGTGAGAAACATTATAGTTTCCGTACAGTTATGTTTCACAATGACAAATTAAGCTGGATTCATTTTGTTCTTGATGTATTTTTATTGCCAAAAATTCTATGTAGGCAATAGAAACATAATAATGTTTATTATGTAAATGGAGAACAATGTGTCAGCAGATCTACATCCTCAGTTCCATGAAAACAGTTAAAGCAAATGCCAATCTTTCCTCTCAATATGCAAAGATGAAACATAGTCATGTCTGGTTGATAGTATATTGTTTTTCCAGTTTGTTCCCATTCTTCCCCAAACACGTTATCTCTTAAGGAGTACAGCAGTTAACCAGTTAAAATTAGACAGGTGCGTCACATGCTGTTATCTCTACTGATAACTGTAATATAACAGAGCAACATGTACTTCAAAAATAAACTGATAGTGTCTTGAAAGCTGACTAAACTGTCTAATAGGACAGCTGACAGTGGTTTGAGTGATGTTAGATTATTGTAACAATGTGGTCAGCACTGTTGCCTCACAGGAAGAAGGTCCTGGGTCTGGCTAGGACCGATCTGTGTGGCCGTTGCATGTTCTCCCTGTGTCTGAGTGGCGTTTCCTTCAGGTACTCCGGCTTCCTACCACAGTCCAAAGACATGCAGTGAGTGGGGTTTGGTTAATCGGTGATTTAAAATTGCCAGTAGGTGTGAATGTGAGTGTGACTGGTTTTCTGTCTGTCTGTTAGTCATGTGACAGACCTGACCTGTACCCCTCCTCTCGTCCTATGGCTGCTGTGATAAATGCTGTGTCCATCCCCGCCGTGACTCTGAATTGGATAAGTGGAAGAAAGTGGATCGATGGACATCAGTGTGCTTAGTGTGAAGCTTACTCAGGCAAGAAATGTAAAGGTCTTTCATACTGTAGCAGAAAAAACATCCAAACAGTGATTAACACTGCACATAAACTGCATTTATTTATTTTTTTGTACAGCCATAAATAGTTAAAAACAAATCACAGAATTTTACAAAAAAAGAAAGATAAGAAGGACACCAAATATAAGAAATATGTTTGGCTCAAGTGTGAATACAATGTGTGTAAATGTAGCTGAAAAAATGAGCTGGAACTGTTGTCTTAAAACCAATATAAACTCAATTTATTACTTAAATCAAAGAAGCTTTTCTACTTTATTTTCGTGTTCATAAAAGATTATGTTTTTTAAATAGAAGTATGATCGCTCTTCTTGCTAATGGTCCACTTTAATTAAAGGTTGGAAAAATGGTTGGCTATAGCCTAAAAGATGTCACCGAAAGCTCGGATGTAATGGAAAAACAGAACAGAGAGGGATCTAAAAAGTTCTGACTGTGTCATCAAAGTGTCACTCGCCCTGAAATGGCTGATATGAAATCGCTCGTCAAAAACTTCATCTCAATCAGCCTGAACAGAGTGCTGTGGCAGCTCGATGTTTTCCATTTCGCCCCCTCTATGTGTCTCCCTCTCTTTGATTGGGTCACTTTTACTTTTACGTTATGATATTTTACATCAATAGTCTTTTGTCTCTGTATCAGAGACCCACTCTACAATCTGTGTCATGATCTCCAGACCCTTGATTCACTGTGGGCATGGCTGAATAATAGAAAAAAAAAAGAGATGGAAAAAAGGAGAGGGCTGGGATTCAGAGGCTCAGACAGATCAAACTGAGAAAGGAAGGCAAGGCTGACAGCTGCAGGGCTGCGGTATAAAAGGAGCAGTGAGGCTGCAAGAAGATGCTAATTTGCTCCCTTTTTCTAAGCAGAGATTTATCTTGGGGCAAAAATAAAATTGACAACCCACTCGATAGTCTAGTTCAGTTGAGCGCATTTAAAAATCGTCATAGTTTATAGTTTTAAATGCTATCACGATTTTATAGAAATCAACTACATCAATAATGATTCACTGCATTATTCAGTATGCAAACTATTTGCTTCTGCATGCAAGAAGAAAGCAATATTTACTCTCTCATCCACCTAGTTGTGATGAATTTTGATCTAATGTTTTGTTTTTATACTGATTTCTACAGTTACTATTACACTTGCTAATTCTTTTAGATGATTAAGTACATTTGCCATTGTATCCTGCACATTTCCGGAACTGTTTATAGTCTCAATGTTATATATTTAGTAAGAGGTTAAATAAGAGGTTAAATACCCGAATAGTCTCTTCCCACACCCCCCACAGCCTCATTTCACCGAGGGCAGCACCCATGAGGGCCAGTCCGTGACTTCTGCATTCACTTCCTCCATTCCTTCTCCATACAGCCTCACAGTCATGAATATAATGGCCTAAACTGTCCTCCCAAATGTGTAGGGAATGAAGACTGCGGCAAATGAACTTTAGAGTGACACCATCTGATGTGGCCAAATTTATGGAAGGAAAAATCAGCAATAAAGTCAGGGAGGGATGTGCTCAGCAAATTTACATGCTAACTAGAAGCACATGAAGCCAAGCGTTTAACTTCACAAAAAAGACTTCACCTTATCTACAATAGCCTCAGTGCAACAAAAAAAAAAGAAAGTTTGAATTCTTTTGAAGTAATGACACAAAGAATAATGACTATCATTAAAAATTAGACACATACGTCAGTGTTAGTAGCTGGTCTGTGTGCTTCTGAGGTATTTAATGAAACAAAGCTACACTTCTATGGCTTGTGGAACAGATTACTGAACAAGCTGCCTTGTCAGTGGTTATAATGTGAATTTTCACTTTTAAAATGTTGAAATTATGCTATTTGTGTGTCACTTGCTGCATTCACCGACTGTTAGCCATTGATAAGCTAACACTTATTTTTTGCTCTGGTGCCTCTTATTATGCTGTCACAGGATGTGCAGTCATTCCCTCATTCAGTGGCGTCAGAGACAGTTGACTGATGGCAGTCACGACCACTGTCTGAGAACTGACCTCTGCATGTGTATCTAAATTCCAGGCGTGAAGAAAAGTGTATGCACTGGACTCTCTTTAGTAGGTACACCTTGCTAGTACCAGCTCTCAGCTTCCTTAATTATTTGTGGCATTCATAGATTCATATTGAATAGGGTATTGAATACTGGCCCATATTGAAGTGGTATTTATTGCAGATGTGTCAGCTGCATATCCATGACGAGAATCTCCATGGGAAGAGGAGTACTCTGTGGTCATATTGGGAAGGGTATAGACCGCAATCATACTCAGGTAGGCTGTGGCATTTTAAAGATGCTCAGTTGATACTAAGGGTCCCAAAGTGTGCCAAGAAAATATCTTCTGCTGCTGTATCCCATCTGCTTTATGCTTCAACGTGCTGTGCATTCAGAGATGCTCTTCAGCATGCCTTGGTTGTAATGAGTGGTTATTTTAGTTACTGTTGCCATCCTATTAGCTCAAAGCATTCTTGTTGATGCCGGAGACCCTCTGGTTATGAAGGCTTTCCCTCTGTAAACACAAGAGATGATTGTGTGGGAAAATTTACCAACCACCACACCACATTCAGAGTCACTTAAATCGCTCTTGTTCCACATTCTGATGCTCAATTTGCACTTCAGGAGGCGATCTCAAACATGTCTACAGGTTTAAATGGACTAAGTTGCTCTGGTATGATTGGTTGGTTAAATATTTTGGTTAATGAGCAATTGTACTGGTGTACCTAACAAAGTAGTTGGTGAGTCCTCTGCTCTGAAATGTCAGAAAAGTCAGACTGGGCGTGTGTAATCTCTTGTACTTAGAAATAGGATGAGCTTAGCAGAATGAAGTAAAAATGAAATGAAGAAAACTGAAAAATGACTCACAAAGCATAAAATAATCAGGATGCGACTAATAGCAAATAAATATTTGGGAGAATTGTATAAGAGTCATTTAAAGCAGCCTCCTTCAGTCAACTGGCTGAACTGAATTCCACTGAATCTGTGCTGGAAAGGTTTGTGTAATGACCCAAGCTTTGTCCAGTATCAGTTATGTAAGTATAAAATTTTTATATCTGTCCAACATGCTCATAACGTGACTCAAAATCACTTGCTTTTGCAAGAAATTTCAGAAAAGTGTTGGGCGCACACTCTGTTTTTTAAACACTAACCAGGGTGGTAAGAACCAATCCTGGATGTGGAGTAAAAACTTAAAGACATCCAATAAAAGCTCTGAAACTTTAGGCTAAGTTGTTAAAAATAATTCTATATTGAAAAACTGAATGCTCCTGTCGTTATTTTAGATAGGGTATTGATTTACTTTCATAAGCCAAGGCTAGTGTATTTCTCAAGCACCTTCCTACAACAGAATACAAAGTGCTTCATGTGAGACATAAAGAAAAAGTATGAAAGAAATAGAAGTGAATATAAAAAAGGCAATTTAAAAAGACACATCGCTGTTTTTTCCCCCATATTGAACTTTTGGTTTGTATGCTTCATCTCTGCTCTGATGTTCTTTTCTCCTACATTTCCTCAGAGCACAGCTTTCAAGTGAAGGAGAGCTGATCTCTTTTGTAGTCTCCCGGCTCCCACACACACACACCCCTCTGCCCTCTCCTTTTAGTCCTCCGTCACCTCCCCCACCCACTGTCTTGACTCTCCTACACAGCATTCATAAGTTGATTCAAACAGTGAACGCAGTGCTATTCCCCTCCCCAGACCTCAAAAAACTCGGTGGGAGAGAGGACGCAGAGACGAGCTTTAATGAGCTTCTTATGCCAGGAAGCAGTCACTGCAAGAGATTAACCAGCGCAATTCAGAAATCTGAGAGACATCTATCTGAGGTCTGCCGGCACTTACTACTACAGATGGAAACGGTTAACAAAACCTCTACAAACGCACAAAAAGAGCAGAGGGTACAGTATAAACAGAGTGACATGCCTTCCAGTACACCAAGCCTACACGTCAAGCCAAGTGATCATGAGTCAAAACTTGCCTGAACTAAAACTGTCATGACTCACCTTGTCTGACTGAAAAACAGCCAAGAGAACGTGATGTAAGTTATGACTTAGTGGTTTCATCATTAGATAACCTTTTGGTCCCCTCCAGATTTAAATAAAAAATTCTTTGGATTTTTCTACACGGGATTAAGTAAAACAGGACAGTTTCCTTTTAATCTTTTACAAGACAGTTTATACACGTTTGTCATATGGAAGTACCGGATGTGTCTTATAACCAGCAAACTGAAGTCAGCAAGTTGGTTTTACCTGTGTTTCTATAAGGACTCAGTATTGATCTGTTCTTTTAGATGAGAAACTCACGGGAGACTCTTAAAGCAGGAAAATCAATCATCCAGCTCTCGCTCTACCACAGTTCTCCTATTGAGTAATGACACATGTCTTGATAACAATCTGGAATGGTCGCTTTAAGATTTGTTGCCGTGGAGATGGCTTTTACTGCACGTCATACTTTGCCTGACCTCCTTAAACTCTCGTATTCATCTGAAAATTACTTGCCAAGTAGAGTTAGTATCCAATTAACCTGATTGGTGCATCCAAATGGTTTCTCCCACAGGCTTGTACTGTTGATAATGCTCCCAATTAAAATAGAATTTCAAGCCTTTTCCTTGTTACATGGAAATGAACAGAAGGTCCCATTAGTCTTCAATTACAGATGGCTCCTAGTTGTTTATTCAGTACGGCAGTACATGAGTGGCTGCTTCAAACAGAGGGCTCTTTGATGGATGTTAATGAGAGACAGTTGGCATCCAAGTATTTCTGACCAAACCTTGAGGGTTAATCGTTATATATATAATCTTCCTTCCACTGGGTGGAAGCCGAAGCAAAGCAAACCTGGTCTATAGCTTTCTGTTGATTAAACTCTGAAAGACTTCTGCTTCTATTTAACCTTTAGACCAAAGACATTTCTGGTGGACACTCACAGATTATGACAAATCTTTACTCATTTGCATTAATCCCATTCCTAAAACCCATGGTTTGTTCAGCTTCATCTCATCCTGCTCATAGAAGGACACAAATGTGCTGTTCATTCAAGTGCAATCCCATACCGCTGAAGCCAAACCTCCTATCAGTCCATCTGGCTATGAAATTAGATTAATTGACTAATGAGGTTAGATTGACAGATTTTCTTTCTCTAAATTGTATTTTCATGTTTTCCCTCCAAAGATAACATACAGAATACTAAATTTGACAAGATAGAAAGATGTATTTGGAAGAAATTAACAAAAAAGCAGAAATGTACTTAAAAAATCATCACTATTATTTCCAATAAGTAATTTTCTTATTGCTCTAAATGGCATTTTAACCAGTGTGGACTGTTACATGAACATTTTATAGTACACTATCATCATCCCCATCTCAGAAGTTGTGTGAAAATGATCACTTTGCATGCATAGATACATATTAGAATGAAGCTTATGTGGAAATTCAATAAGGATGATGTGTAATCAGTCATCTGCCTGCTTTCCTGGGTGTAAGGCTGCTTTTCTGTTCTCTAATCGCTATCGCTGTCAATCTCAATATTGTTGTTATTACCCCATTAGTCTGATTATCTTCTCGCCTGCCTTCATTGGGCCAATCAGCTTCCACTTTGCATAGTTTAGATCTGTGATCGCCATCATTCTCCCTTTCAGACTTTCATTCGTGCAGCCCCTGCCCATCTCCACCTCATTTCGATCGCAGCTTGATCCAAGCCTCAGACTTCATCTTCACCACCAGACTCTGGGGGGGGGGGGGTCCTGTCCTAAATCCTGTCACCGCTTTGATTCTGTTCTGCCATGATGGGTCATTGAAGTCTAATCAACAAATACATTACGTTTGATTCTTCCAAGTGATCTCTCCTTGTTGGACTAAATCACAGAAACATTTGTAACTGATTTTATTTTCTACAAAAATCTAATTTCACACTACACTGCTTAAAAAAGTTTAAGGACAAACAGTTATGAGGCAGAAAAGCCTCGGAGGATCCCATTTATCTACACTAAACGAGATTTTGTCCAGATGGCCAAATTACACAAAATTGTTCCAGCTGCAATTATATGCAGGGTTATTTTAGAAATACGTTCTGTACCCGACTATAATCACCCACCTGTGCAAGTCATTTTTAACTGTAATTTTTAAGAAAGCAATATCAACCATATGGTGGTGTTAGATGATAGTCAGTTAACTTCACTCTGTTATGACTATAAATTTCAATAATTTCAAAGCAATGATTGTAAAACATTTGTAAAACCTTTCTGGCTTGAAATGAGTAATTTTGTGTTTAACTGATTTGTGGTTTACATGAGTTTGAACACAACAAACCTGTGTCTCAGTTTTCTGGGTGTGTGTATGTTCCTATCGCAGGTCCATTTACAGTCATGAGGGCAAGAAAAAAAAACATTTAAACACTGAAAAGTCTGCAGGAAAAGACTGTTTGCTTTGGTGGGTCAAATGTCTTCCAGTGCATGCTAAAGCTTATGTTTTTCTTTGTGTGTGTGTGTGTGTGTGTGTGTGTGTGTGTGTGTGTGTGTGTGTGTGTGTGTGTGTGTGTGCGTGTTGTGGCTGTGAAATTTAGCAGACCAAAAGACTGAAAGGTCGTTCCTTGCATTTGCTGGATAAAGTTTGTTTGTCCTTTCAGTTGCCTGAGCATAATATTTGTGTAAAAATCACAAAACAAAAATGTTTCCAAAATGAAGAGACTCTAATATGCACTTATTGTTTTAATCGAACGCAAAATTACATTAGGAAATGTGTGTTTGGTTTAGTGCTGCCAGCACTGCGTTTGAAAAGTAGACTTAGTATTTTGCTCTTGTCTGAGTAACAAAACTTAATGAGTCTGTGCTTTCTTTATGCTGTTTCTGTGAAAACACTCATACGATGCTATAACCCTCATCAATTCTGGATGTCCACGTGCTTGGATCGCTCCATATCTTTCATAATATTTCAAAAAAAAAAAAACATTTAGAAAATGATGGCACATCACTAGGTATTCAGTAATGAATGTAGATAGTAAAAATATCTATTTTTACCTGGGCTTTTCATATCTCACTGTGGTCTCATTTTCTGGATATCAAACATGTCTCTTTTTCATTGAGCCATGATTGTTTGTTTTGGCCTTATATTTTAATAGAAGGAGATAAACATAAAAGATACACTCTGAGATCCATTGTCACCTCTGTATTGTAAAAGAAACATACTTTTGTTAATTATAATATTTATTCACTAAGAAATAAAATTATCTGGTGTTTCAGGATGCTAAAGCCCCAAAATAAAAAAAATATGCTTGATTAGAGTACCTCAAATATTTATAGATTTAGCTAAGCCGTTTGAATCAAACTGCTCTTGTTTACTTGCCTACTGACTATCAATTGTAATACACATGAAATTAGATAAACAGAACCTGAGTCCATAGGTTCGAATGAAGCTGAAAGAGACTGAAATGACAGTAGATTCAATGTATGTGGAAAAACGTAGATATGTTTTTGTAATTGCAACTTTTTTTTATAGGCAGGTCTACTCCTACATTGTTTTGAAAGTCAACTGATGCGTAAGTAATAAATAACCTGAGGGTATTAGTATTTTCAATACAACAAACATTAGAGCTAGACGTGTATGATTGCTTAGATTAGTATGCAAGAGACAAACAGCTTCCTTTTATAGTGTGTGTTGGTGCTGCTGTAAATATTTACACCGTTTGAGGTACATCTGAGGATTGACTGCAAGTCAGTGTCTGCATGGAAAATAAACAAGCATATACACTTGACAGAATGAATATTTTCACTGATGAATGCACAAATTAAATGAAAAGAAAAACTCAATAACTGAGTAAATAATGCCAAAGATGAACATTAACATATTTATAACTTTGTAACTGCCTCAAAATTATCGATTTTCTTTGGTCATCAAGAAAGCGGCGCATAAACAATTATTTTATTATACTGCAGTCTGGTGTCGTCTGGAGTTTTAATTTGTAGACAGCTACATTTACAAATGTTTGGATAATGACAACTTTTGGGAAGATTTTGTCTCTTTAAAGACTCTCAGCTCTAATTCGGTGAGTCTAACAAAATAATTGAATGAAGTTTATACAATTTCATACTTTCTCATTATTACTCATATTTTCCTCAATAGACAAGTGTGGCAGATAAAAGATCTGAGGGCAAGTCCAAAAGTTCAACTTGCATTTTGTAGTTGTTTGGTTGAACTCTTAATACGAGGTAAGAGAAATGTTGATGCAAGCAAAGGAAGCAATCATTGGACTGAAAAAGCAAAATAAACCCAATATAGAGAAAACAAAAACTTTAGGGGTGGTCACATCAACACTCCCGTACATTCTTGAAAACGGGGAATGTACTGGTCCTCTTTGTAACACCAAAACATCCTGGAAGATGACAGACGACAGCTAAAACAACTTCAAAACATTTAACCAAGTCAAGTAGACTCTTGAGTAAGTAGCCGTATCGTGGTCAAAGTCTACAATCAAGAAACATTTTCATTAACAGAAAGTCACAGGGTTTACAACAAGGTGAAAACCGCTTTCTATACTCTACAAAAGGCCAGATTCGACTTTGCTAACAAGCACCTAAAAAAAGCCTGCACCTTTAACCTTTAAGACCTTTATTTGTCACATGCAGTTTCCTGCAGCGAAATTGGACCTCTTCCGACCAGACATACATTACACAAACATGCACAGTTCTGGAAAGATTTTTTTTGGTGAGATGAAAGCAAGACTAAATTGTACCAGCATGATGGGAAGAGAAAGGTATGGGAAAGGAGAAAAACAGGTCATACTCTGAAGAATACCACATCTTTTAATGATATGGGGGATGTTATGGCATGGGCATGTATGGCGGCAAGTGGAACCAGGTCACTATAGTTGTTTTTGATCATGTGTGCTGATAGAAGTAGCAGGATGATACAGGGCTATGCATGTTATATGTGCTCAGATTCAGCCACACTGATGCAAAGCTGTAATGGTGAAAATGGATACTGATGCAAAGCATACCGTGAGTATCAGAATATCTCCTGCAAAGTCTGCAGTTTAATAACTAATGAGAATATGCATTACATGGAAATCAGCAATGTGATGTTACCAGATTTATGATACAGTGACTGCACACTCATCTGAAGCACTTCACTGCCTTTAGGTTAAATATCTGATAGCAGGAAAATCTTCAAACATGCAAAATGTCCCAGAATTTTGCCTTTCAGCGTAAATAGAATATGAACACTAAAAGAACTAAAAATGTTCTACTCAACTGATATAGAGATCTAGTTTTTTTTTTTTTTGGGGGGGGGGGAAATTAAAATTTTTTTTTTTTTAAATTAGGGA
>VURO01025261.1:0-14433 GCA_015108175.1 Pelvicachromis taeniatus
GAGCTTTGAACCCTGCGGCTTATTGTCCGGTGCGGCTTTTCTAAGGCTTTTTCATGATTTTTGTGACATCGTAAGAGGATTTGTTTTGGTTTGTTCCCCCATTTTGCCTGGCGGAAAGGCATGTGATCAGACACGGAAAAGAGTGATATGTTGGTCACATGTCAGTCTGCCAGCCAAAGTAGTGCCGTACGAATTAGCGCGAAAAAGAGACTAGATTAGCAAGCTGGCTCTCGCTGGCCCTGTACCCATATCTGCAGCAGGTCTCCAAGGTGAACAGCCTCTGGCATGTTAGAACAAGGCAGCTAAGGGAAGTCGGCAAGTCAGATCCATAACTTCAGGATAAGGATTGGCTCTAAGGGCTGGGTCGGTCGGGCGGCGGTGCGCGGCCCACTTTGCGGGTCTTTTCCGAGGCTGGTGGAGCAGTTGCACCTCCACCTGCAAGGCGAGCCGTGCACCGCCGCTACTAGCAACTACCCCGCTCGCTAGCGCTACTAGCCCGCTCGCTAGCACTACTAGCCCGCTAGCGCTACTACCTGCGGCTTTTAGTCTGGTGCGGCTAATGTATGAACAAAATATGATTTTTTCATAATTTCAAGTTGTGCGGCTAATATTCAGGTGCGCGCTGTAGTCCGGAAAATACGGTAGCTTCATAGGCAGGCTTTGTCAAAACAGGAATAATAATGAGTAGATGGAAAATATAATCCTCTATTTTATATGTACCATACATTAGAATATTTAATTATTTCACAATTAGTAAGTTGAAGAGTCTTGCCTGAATTGCTTAACAAACATCTGTAAAGCATTTGTCCTTCATTTGCTCATCAGCAAGAGCTGGCCCTGCTAGTCCAGGAGTGCAGCAGTCATCTGGTTATGCTTTCCTTACGAAAGATAAAGACAACAAGGAGCCTTTCGGTTTTGTACAGATTGGGCTGTAGGGCACCCTTTGAGTTCATCCTAAACATGCCGTTTTAGGTCCTCTCCCTTTAAGGCTAGCTTTCCTTTCAGCTTTTTTCCCCTTGTCTGATTGGCTGCTTTTCACAAACAGAAAGTTGGAGTTGCAGGTATATGTGGGATAAAATGAGCCTTTAGATGTTTGGATGTCTGCACCTTTGAATCAGTCCACCATGCATTTGGGTACTGAAAGATTTTTCATCATCCTTGTATGCTGCCATTTGACTATTTTGTTTGTATTCCTGGTAGATTATTGATGATATAGTTTTCTATATATATTAGTTTGTTGTTATGGTCGTATTACTATCCTCTACCTAGACTCGCTCACTGATCACCGACTCGGCTGCAAATAAGCTGCTGATCCTGAGCGGCCAGAGCTCTGAGCAAGGAGGTGACATCCAACTGCAAAGTGGAGCCTTCACCTGGCAACATTTCTCAGACATCATCTCCAGCCCTCAGGTAAGCTGCACGCGCTGTCACTCTAAATACTTTGTTTCGCTGTATGTGTATAGGTCAACTTGGAATTATAAAAATAATTTTAGGTCATGTTTCCCTCTTCCTGTGTTTGACTGAAGGTGATTGAAGTCCTGTGCAGGGCCTCTTCTGAGCAACCGTCGAAGCTTACCGTTTCCTGTCAGGGAGAAGGTGGCTGGAGCTCCCTGGGCCAAAGCCAGGAGCAGCAGCCACTCCTAAATCTTCTGGAATACCGCCTAAACCCCGAACCCCACCTCCCCAACATGGACGGAGTCACAGAGTTCACAGAGTATGTTGCAGAGACAGTGGATGTGCCATCACCCTTTGACCTTCTGGAGCCCCCAACCTCTGGTGGGTTTCTGAAGCTGTCCAAACCCTGCTGCTACATCTTCCCCGGAGGCAGGGGAGACTCTGCTCTCTTTGCTGTCAATGGATTCAACATCCTGGTGGACGGTGGGTCTGAGCGGAAGTCCTGCTTCTGGAAGCTGGTTCGGCACCTGGACAGGATCGACTCTGTTCTGCTTACTCATATTGGAGCAGACAACCTCCCTGGGATCAATGGGCTGTTCCAGCGAAAGATTGCTGAGCAGGAGGAAGAGAGGAACCAAGACTCTGGCTCCAGCAGCAGTGGTGACTGGATGAAGAACCTTATTTCCCCTGAGCTCGGGATTGTGTTTTTCAATGTCCCAGAGAAGCTGCGGCTGCCCGAGTCCACTCTTAAGGTAAAGCGAAGCATTGAAGAAGCATCTCTGACACTGCAGTACCTCAACAAGCTCGGTATCACACCAGAGCCTCTTCATAGGGTAGTAAGCAACACTATTGAACCTATCACACTGTTCCACAAGCTTGGCGTGGGAAAGCTGGACATGTATGTTCTAAACCCTGTAAAAGAAAGCAAAGAGATGCAGTTTCTAATGCAGAAATGGGCCGGAAACAGCAAAGCCAAGACGGGGATCATGATGCCGAATGGAAAAGAAGGAGAAATATCTGTCCCCTATTTAACATCAGTCACAGCTCTCATTGTGTGGATTCCTCATCGTCCAACAGAAAAGATAGTCCGCGTGCTTTTCCCAGGAAATGCACCACAGAATAAAATATTTGAAGGCCTAGAGAAACTAAAACACCTAGACTTTCTGCGGTACCCAGTGGCTACCCAAAAAGACATATCATCTGGCGCACCACCTCCCATCATAAAACAAACGAAAATAAGATCAAGAACTGATAGCAAAGAGAGTCTGAAATCTTCACCCAAACCACATTCTAAAACGACTAAGAAAGAAGCTAGTGGGCTGGAGGAAGAGTCAAAGAACGATACCGGCAAAGAAAATAAAGCTGAAAAGAAAGAAGAGAAGAAACCCAAAAGTGAAAGTCTAAAAGCCACCAAGCAACAGAAAAACAGTGAAGTAGCCCCTGGAGTTAACAAGACAGAAAAAAAGAAAATATTAAAGGACAAAGCTGCCAAGCAAGAGAAAGCGTCAAAGATGGATGAGAAAAAAGACAAAGAGAAAAAAGAAATTAAGAAAGAGAAACGTGAGGTAAAGAAAGACGAGAACATAAGGAAGGAGGAGAAGAAAGAAAGTAAAGCCAAGGAAAACAAAAAGAAAGAGCAGAGTAAACCTGAACTGAGAAAAATCACAAAACCAGACCTGAAACCATTCACCCCTGAGGTGAGAAAAACTTTGCACAAGGCCAAGACTCAGGCTAAACCTAAAAGCGACAAAAATAAAGCAGTGAAGGAGGAAGCAAACGAGAAAAAACCAGTTCCAAAGAATGTGCCTGAAGAGGTTGTGGCAGCAGCTCTGGCAGACCGGTCCATTGTGTCCTCACCCGAAGACCTCACGGAGGACTTTGAGGCATTAAAACAAGAGGAGCTGTCCAAACACAAGACAGAACCGATCCAGAATGATGTCATGCCTGAGCTGTCAGTGCACTCTGAAGCTAAAGCTTCTTCCTTAGTTTTCCCAGAGGAAAAAGTCACAGCCGCAGCCATCACCAAATCTCCAGTCAAACAGGAAGAACAGCTGGTGGCAGCTACTCAAAAGAAGAATGATGACGATGGGTCCAATAAGAAGTATGAAGAGGAGAAAATGGAAAAATATAAGTACTCCATGGAGGATGATGTAAAAGATAGATCGAAGAAGAGCGAGAGCTCAGAGGAAGAGGGCGATGTAATTGAGAAAGCTGAATTTGAAGGGACAGAAGATGACGAGGTCCTGAAGTATAAAACTGAGGAGGTGAAAAGGGACAAAGCAAAGGAGTGGGACACCAAGCCATCTGAGCAAAAACCTTTAGCAGCTGCGCAGGCAGTAGCAGCTTCTGCCTCAGAGCAATTCTCTTTCATACAAGATGAAACCATACCCGGATACTCTGAGACCGAACAGACCATCTCTGATGAGGAGATTCACGAGGACACAGAGGACAGGATTCCACAGCTGCGCTATGATGTGGGCTCTTACGACATCTCTGTTCCCGATGTTCCTGGCACCTTTGATTCGATGCACGGCATAAAGGAGATGAAGAGCGCCGCTATATCTGATGTTGCAGATGTCAAACCCAAAGCCTTTACGGGAGGTCCCGAACCTGAGCTTGCGCCTTACCCCACCATCATTGCTGCTCCTCTTGCTGAAGAGGAGCACATCTCCTCGGCCACATCCATCACAGAATATGACAAACTGTCATCCTTTGCCACATCTGTAGCTGAAGACCAGTCCATTGCCTCGGTGACAGCGCCCCAGACCGAGGAAGCTGGGCGGAACTCTCTCCTGCTGGATACCATCAACAGCATCCCCTCACGTGCAGAGGCCGCCCAGGGGAAAGACTATCTCCACTCAGCAGGAACCATCTCACCCACCTCCTCTCTAGAGGATGACAAGTGTTTTAAGTCTCCTTCCTCTGATGAGTACCAGCCCAACATCCCTGAGATCGAGGGTGAGTCGAATGTCCAGTCAGTCCAGGATGAGGACGATGATGACGAGGACGAGGATGAGGACCAGACCCCAAATGTTGACATCCCTCTGGGCAAACTTCAAGAGGGCTACGAACATGCAGCCTTCATGCTGCTCCAGGAGAAGGAGAGATCTCCCTCGTCCACTTTTTCTCCTCCTCCCTTCTCCACTACACAGTTCTCACCCACACAGTCTGTCAAAGAGAACCTCTTCACTGCAGACGGATTTAAGACTAGTGTTGAATTAAAGCCTGTATCACCCCCTCCTTCGTCATTCTCCCCTGGGCTAGAGTCCCACTCCAGGCAGGAGAGTGAGGAAAGATGCCTAAGTCCGGACGATAGCACCATGAAACTTGCGTCACCCACACAGTCTGTGCCTACGAGCAGTGGCTACTCTCCGACGGAGGAGAAGCCCTTTAGGACAGAAGACAAAGACGAGGCGGTGACCAGCACAAAAGCTGAAATCCAGAAAACAGAGAAATCAGTCACTATCTCAGACAATGCCTCCTTCATTGGTGCGTCAGGTGACAAGACCGTGTTTGAAGCATCTGAAGAATCTGAGGAGGAGGAGGAGGATGATTATTATGCCAAAAAGGATTTACAGCCTACCGTTAAGGCAAAGCTAATGGAGGCCAAAGAGGGTTGCTTCTTGGATGACGACTTTAGTTTTGAGGCTAAATCTGCAGAAACTCAAAAGGGCGTTGTGAGCTCAGGCAAAACAAATGTGGCCTTTAGCACAGAGGAGAAACCAAAACCTCAAGTGACGCATTCAGATAAAGGTGAAAAAGATGACGACTTTCCAGTTAGGGTCGGGTCTCGGCCCATTCTGAGTGATCAAGCCGAAGCTGACAGTACGAAAGACCGCACAGAAAAAGCAGACATCGCTATTAAAGAGCCAGAGAAAAGTGTTCAGTTCAATCTGTATGAGTTTCCCGAGAAGGAGGGTAAAGTAAAGGCGTCGTATGTAAGACAAGACACACCCTATGTGCACGGCAAAACATTTTCTTATGGTGACATTTACGACTGCAAAACAAGCTCAGTTGACTCGGATTCATTTCGTCAGGAGTCCTTAGAGGTCCTGAAGGTGGAGAAGGACATAGCAAAGGGCAACGCAGATCTGCTGAAACGTGAGCCCCCATTTACGAACGCAGTCGGGGATGAGATGTCAGAAAAGGAGGGATCTGCTATTTCTTACGGAAAAGAGTCCTCCACCTCGTCATGGCTCGACTCCAAGACCACTCCAGCTACAGCTCAATTTGAAAAAGAGGTCCAAGAAAAGGAGACATTTGCACACAGTGAAAGTAGTCGATTTCCCTCAGTGGCTGACCGACCCGAGGCATGGACCACTTCTTTATCATCGGAAAAGGATTTCAGAATCCCGACTGATAGCACCAAGACCACCGCCTGCTCCTCACTGACAGCGTCTGCTGTAGACAAACTTGCCGCCTCGGCCTACAACGAGAAAGGTGCGTGCTTGGAGATCGATATGCGAAAGCTAACGGCGAGAGATGAGGAGGACTATGATGATGATATTGTTGATGACGACGAAGAAGATGATGATGAAGAAGACGAGGAGGAGGAAGAAGAGGATGAAGGTGCTGTTGATTCTGATATGGAGAAAGGCGCCAAAGAGAAATCTGAAAAGGAAGTGAAAAGTCCAGCCGGTGAAACTCTTGGCCATGACAGGCCAGAGTTCACTGACTCTATGGCTGGATATGGTTACAGTGATCAGGGGAAGCCAGCTATTAGAGAAAGCAGCTGTAGCTCCCTCACAACGGTCGAAGACAAAGCCGAGACTGACTCCTCGTTGGTAAGTGAAAAACCAGTGGATTTAGTAGCTGCAGGCTTCTCTAGCTACTCATCAGGATTTGAATACAGCAGTGGGAGTGACGAGAAGGAGTCGTTCGTGTCCAGTCAAAGCTCAGACAAAGGAAGAGAGAACTTCACCCTGAAATCAACAGACGGCAACTATTACCAGAACGACAGAGCCGATTCTGATTTTGAGAAACAAAAGACGCCAGATCTGCTGAGTAAGAGATCGCTGGACACAAGTTTCCAGTACACAAGCACTGCCGCCCCTGGGTTCTCCTCCTCTTCGGCCTACAGCTACTCCTCCTCCACCTCTGGGTCTCTCTCCACCAGCCGTCAGTTCGGAGAGGAGCTGGAGACACCTGCCTCTGCCGAGCCCCTCTTTGAGTACTCCTCGTTTAAAGATGAACACTCGCCCGTTATGGATTCTCCATTCTCCAGCTCTGCAGTCGCAAAAGATGACTATTTAGAAGTGACGGAGAAACAAATTACGGCTACAACCGCAGCTGAGGCTACCTCCGGTTTGGCCCACTTCTCACCTCTCAGTCCTTTTGAAGAGGTTCAATCCTTCCCCTCCCTCTCGTCCAGTACACTTACTGATGACAAGAAGGAGCACACGACTTCATTAGGTGGACTAACAGATAAAATCTCTCAGCCTGAGTGTTTCTCTAAGCCTGAGTGGTCTGAAGGGTCCCAGCTGGACACAGCTGTTGGATTTGGGGCCACAGCAGCATCACCATTCTCGCAACTTTCAGAGTTCTCCAAGGACAAGGAGGCAGCTAGTGCTGCTCTGTTTGGTGTCACGTCCTCGCCTCGGCCAGACATAGAAGGCAAACATTACTTTGAGGAGACCGAAAGCAGCGAAGAAGAGGATGAGGAAGCGTATATGCGTGAGATGACTCGGAGGTCTCCTTCTAGTGGCCTGGCTAGCAGCCTTTTATTTTCTGACAAGCCTGTTGCTCCACCCGTTGCTGAAAAGCCAGGAGATGCACTTCCAGATGTTCTTGGCTCCTACACTCCCTCAACTCTTCAGACAAGCAAGCCGGACACGGTGAATGGCCCCACAGAAGTCAGCACGACTTCCATGCTCCCACCTGCAGCAGCAGCAGCAGCAGCCAGTGGTGCAGCTTTAGGCTCAGCCAAGCTGGTGTCACAAGAGGGAGCAACAGGTTATGTGAGGAGCTCTTATGAGTGGGAAATGCCAAAACCCCAGATGGGAATGGTGCCAGGAGACTCCCCCCCTCATTACCGTCATGATGATGAGTTTGAAGAGGAGTGCGAGGTGGAGCCAGAGCATCCTGCTCGCCCGCTCTCACTCTCTTCAACTGATCAGCCGTTCCGTTCACCTTTCTACGGGGAGGAGTGCGGCCAGGGAGGGCAGGACGACGATGACGACGATGATGACAGCGATCAGGATGCACGCATTGGAGCCACCTCCTCTTATACCAGCCGTTCCTCTCCCGGATATTCGTCTTCTGAGTACAGGCCACGCAAAGAAGACCTCTCACCTTCCTTCATCAACCCCTGCATGCGGCAACTCTCCAGCGACGAGGACGACGAGGAACAAGGCCGCAGAAGTGATCAGTCGCAGGAGGGTGACGAGCACGACCTCTCGGTCAAGAGAAGGGCTCACAAACACGCCCATCAACACCAGTCCCACAGCAGGGACAGCAGCTCTCTGCACCAAACTGGCAGGATGTCAGCAGGATTAGGCTTAGCCACCGAAGACACTCCACCCACCTCAGTCAGTGAATCTCTGGCCTCTCAGTCAGATTCTGATGCACCCCCGGGCACTGAAGAATACCCTTCAGCTACTGGTGAAGGCAACATGGACTCAGATGAGGACACTGACTACATGCCAGCCGATAAAGCTGCCCTAGGAGGAGGCAGCCACCACTTTACCTCTAGAAGGAGCCACGATCCTCCTCCTGCTCCCCTCATGGATCCTTCCCCACACCCCCCGCGGCCAGACGTTTGCATGGTGGATCCCGACTCTTTAGACAATGGCTCCCTTAAGAAAGAGCCAAAAACTAAGAGCTTAAAGAAGACTGCAGGCAAAACCAAATCAGGATCGCCAGCTAGGCGCAAGAGGTCTCCTATGCCTGTCAAACAGACGCAGTCTCCTCGTAGTGCTTCGCTAAAAAAGAAGGAGGCCGACAAGAGCTCGCGGATGTCTCGCCTTTCAGATGGACAAGGCTCCAAAGATGATGACCTGTCCAGGTCAAGCTACAACCCCGGCAAAGGGCTGACTAATGGTGTCAAAAGCAGTTCAGGTGAGCACATTTTATGAAAAACGTAACAACATAACACTTTACGTAAAAGGAAAGTTTTTGAACAACAGTTTGGCGTTCTTCTCCCACGCAGGTTCTCAGAAGTCAGGCTCTGTGACGGCTCCTGGCCAACCCATCTATGTGGATTTGACTTACATTCCCAACCACTGCAGTGCCAAGAATGTGGACCAAGAGTTTTTCAAACGCATTCGTTCTGCATACTATGTGGTGAGCGGCAACGATACAGCAAGCGGCGAACCAAGCCGAGGAGTCCTCGATGCGCTGTTGGACGGCAAAGCTCAGTGGGGATCAAATCTGCAGGTATTGTTTACTTGTGTTTTAACTAGGGCTGGGACAACGCGTCGACGCAATCGATTACGTCATCACTTTCAAAAAAACACATGACGGCAGCTAGTAGCGGTAACATGTGGACTTAAACCACGCCCCCCGAACACGCAGTTCTACAGTATGGGGATATTTTAACCGAACAGGAAGTGATTCAGTCTTTGCCGGCTTTTTAAGGATGAAATGGCCGATCATAAAACGACCGTAAGTTTTCAACTTCTTTACTAACGCTGGTTTTTACCCTTTAATTCATCCAGACACCCCCCACGTAGACACACACTCAGAGATAAACACCCAACCTCCGTAAATGCAAAACTCATTTAAGCTGCTTAGCAGTAACATATATCATTAGATTCATCGAAAAATTAATCACTAGATTCATCGATTCGGAAAATAATCCTTTTGCCCAGCACTAGTTTTAACCCATCGATTTAAGCGTCGTCACTGATGACCCCAACCCCAACCATGACAGGCAATCAGAATATGTCATTTTAGTTTTTAATAAATTGTTCTCTACCAAGTTTTGGCAGTTAGGGAACGAAGAATATCGTTTTTCTAATTGACACACAGAAGAGACTATTCTTGTTTTTCCCTCAGTCACTTTTGCTGATTTGATAAATGGTAAATGGACTGATTCTTATATAGTGCTTTTCTACTCTCCCGGAGTACTCAAAGCGCTCTATACAACAACCTCATTCACCCAATCACACCCATTCATACAAGCACTATATTCTATACTTAGTGCTCTATCTATCATTCATACGCATTCACACTCCGATGGATGCATCGGAGAGCAACTTGGGGTAAATATCTTGCCCAAGGATATTTGGCATGCAGACTAGTGGAGCCAGGGATCGAACCACTAACCTTCCAATCAGGAGCTGACCTGCTCTACCAACTGAGCTACAGCCACCCCATCGAGTTTATGTTGCCATTTATCGAACTCCTCAATCTCTTACTCAAGCTACGTACTGAAGCGTGCAGCTGCCACGCAGAATCATCACATGCTGCTTTTGTTTTCCACTAAGCCCAAATTTCCTCACGTTGGACACGACATCAACCAGTGTTCTCGCTGCCATTGCCAGAAACCTGTTTGATGTCTGGAGAAGTTATACAAGCTGATTGCTGTGGGAGCCATGTCACCCAGAGAGGTGACTAATGACAACAAACTGCGCTAGGCTGAAAACTAGTTAGCCAGCATGCTCTCTATAATGCTGTTGTTCAGTGGTCACTCGGCAAGAACATGAATGATCAGAGTCATTTACCTCTTTCTCCTTACTTACTGAATGCTAGGCAAACCAACCTGCTTGACTCCGGTGGCTTTGGCCATGTTTTATATAAGTTCTGACAGCTGAATGCTGCTGCAGCTACTAGCTTCATAGACAGGTTAAAAGAATTACACTTGCAAAAATACTTGTGATCTTAAACCCTAGTTCACCCAGCCCAAGTGACGTCGCTAAGCTATACGAGTTTAAACACACATGTACTACGATCGCAAATTTGTACACTTATGGTCAAAAGTTTGCTTATCATGGGCATGAATGTCATGCTGATTTCAAGCTTTTATTGATTTCTTTGAACTGTTGTTTTTCCAGGTTTGAATAATGGTACAGCGGTACTTCTTTAACCTCCTAAGACCCGAACTCGTTCATGGCATGCATTTTTATTTTCTCTTTGCTATTCGGGCTGATTGTAACCTGATGAATGTAAAAACAAAGAATTACAAGATTTTTATTTTTTTTTACCTGATTTTTATTTCTGAGAGAAATGAGATCCACATATGATCACATTCTTTTTAAATTTCGATTGAACAGTGGCAGCATAATGTCCTCGTAAGATGACATCAGGCCCTTGTAGAGCAAAATGTTGTATTTTGGTTTAAACAACCCAAAATGTGACCTCCACATATGTGGACGCAGGTCCTAGGAGGTTAAAGATCTTTAATAAATTTAAAGAACAATAATTGTGTCGGGGGACAAAGTACATATACACTCACACTAATATTGACTTCTTAGCAAGTTGCTTCTTGACTAGATGGTTTTGGTAGACATCATCAACTTCCTGCCAGAATTCTGGCTGAATATTTGATCAGTCGTCTTGGCAGAATTGGTAGGGGTCATTTAAATGAGTTAGTTTGTTGGCACAGACCCAATCCTCTATATTCAACATGACCCTGTTGAATATTTCTGGATTGTGTTCAAAAGCCAGCAACCTTAAATGAACTCGACCAATTCTGCCCAGAAAACCGACCAAACATCCACCCAAATTCACTGTTTCAAAGTCGATTCAGATGCGTGCTGCACAATCACGTGAAAAAGAACAGTTCAAAGTCCCGAATGCTGAATGCAGAAAAATGAGCTCGTCCTGACTGCATTAAAAAAGCAAAAACGAAATGATGCGCGAAGTTCTCTCAGTTCTGGGCACGCTCTGTTGACTACACCTCCCGCACTTTCTTTTGCCTTTCCCTCTCAGGTGACGCTTATCCCCACCCATGACACTGAGGTGACCCGTGAATGGTACCAGCAGACACACGAGAGGCAGCAGGAGCTCAACATCATGGTCCTGGCCTCCAGCAGCACCGTTGTCATGCAGGACGAGTCTTTCCCAGCTTGCAAGATCGAGTTTTAAGATCCACCTTTTGTCTCCTCTCTCCTCTCTCCTACTGGCCTCCCCAGCGTAGCTCAGTTTTTCTTTACTCCTCTCTATAGCCTGATACGCAACAGTGTATCTGCCCCGGTTATTTGTATTCGAGTCCATTTGTGTGAAAAGCAGAAATAGATCTGGGTAACTGTCCGTGTTTTCAAGATTTTTATTTATTTATAAGGTTGTCGTGGCTACCACCACAACAACAGTCGGGTTTTTTTTTATTATTCACTGCAATCTTAATACTTTGTCGTGTGAAGGGAAGAATTTCATTTTCTGTTTTCCTTCTTTTATATAATACAATGATTTTGACCCTTTGTATTGCGAAAACAATATTACCAAGTTTCGAATTGACGTAAACTCAAGCACAATTAAAGCGAGCAACGAGCAACTCAGAAAAGTCAAGTTGATCTTATTGGAGAAGATCGAAGATATTTCCAGCTGCTCCGTTATTCCTGGGGGGGGGGGTAGCTCCACATTTGTTGATTTGGGATCTGTGTTTACATTCGATTCCCTTCCTTCCTGTTAGGCTGATGTGTAAACCACCACACAACAGAGTTTTAAACATTTTATTGATAGAATATTGTGATGAATTTCCTCTGCGTTTCTTTTCCCGTCTCTTCGGAGCTCCCACTGACATAGCGAAGTAGAAAACACAAACCCAGAGGTCCACTCGGTACGTCTTTTCACTATATTTGCTGTAGCTATAGGGACGCTCATATTCAAAGAAAATCTGTCTTGTAGTGACTTGTGCTATTTCTACTGCGGTCCTCTCAAAGTGAAAACCACTTGTTACAGTTTCTCAGTCACTGTTTTTCCTACGGTGAATTTGAGAAATACCTCCTCTGCATTTGTTCCTGTAGTCTTTGGTGTATTTTTTTTCAGTGTATTTCCAGTCGACATATCGTCACAGAGGTCACGTAGAGAGCAGTAGGTGGAGCTGATGATGTAGTTAAAAAAAGAAATAAAGAAGAAATAATCATCTATTTGGTAGTTACCTGTTTATATCTTTACATACAAAAAAAATAGCACTCATTAGAGTAAAGTAGAGTAACCTCATACCTGCTGCTGTGTCGATACAAAGGTTGTGTTAAAGAATGTATTCCATTACAACAATAGGAACATGTGGTTGTGAGGAGAGACTGCGCGTTTGCCTGGTTGACTAGTTTGGGTTGATGGTCACCCACATGTGCCTTTCTGTCCTGCTGTGCTGGAAGGGAAACGAAGTGAAAGCGAGTGTCGAAACGTTCGGCATGCCTGCGCGTGATACATCGGTGGCTCTGTGGCAGAGGCTCAGCAGAGCTGGGCTCCTCTCGTGTTGTGAGTTTTCTTGTCAGCGCACAAAAAAAGGTCAGAGTTGTACATAGTGAGGGTAAACCGGCACCTTTTAAAGCACCGAATCAGTATTTCAGCTGCCGCTCAGAGAAGCACAAAGGAGTGTGCAAGACTTCAACTGGATTTGTTAGTTTTTTCCTTTTGGTTTATTTTTTTAATTCACCATCATAAAAAGCGTCATTTCTTTGTTTTTCCCGGAGCTCCTGAGCTTTTTTGTTCAATTTAGCCACAATCGACTTGTTGTATTTTTAAATTGTATTAAATCGTTTCCAGCCATAGCGCGGTGTTCGTTCCTGGATAACACGTCAAAACCTTAATATTACGTAGATGTGATTCAGTTTGATCGAGTGTTATCGATGATGATTTCTACATTTTGATAAGTTTTTGGGCAATTGAATAGATTTTAACCAGGATCTAAACCAACAATCAAACAAATGCAAGGACCAACAGGCCTCACCAAGGTTGCTACTTCACGATCCGCAACGAAAACGCAGATTTTCCTCGCTATGTGCACGCAAACAGGCGCTGGCATCAGCGGCTCATATTTGCTTTGAATGTGAAGACGCAGATTACCTTTACGTTCTCTGTGGAGGACTTCGATATCCGGGTTGCCTTGGTTTTTGCTGCGCGTCGTATGGTACACCCGAGTCACACTCGCCAGATCAGCCTCACCGTAGCCTGAAACGCATCACATCAGCTGTGTGTGCAGGAAGGGAAACTTTGTGTGTAGGCTGAACTCATCAGCGGCTTTCTTTGAATGACAGGATACAGATTTCTGTCAACAACTTACACACCTTGAAGCAACAACGATATGGAGTTGAGGATTATATATCATTTATATATATAATTATATATACACCCTACAGCGGGCTAGGGCAAACTGTGTTTTCCTGTCAACTCTCTGCGCTGCCAGCTCATTCATTGACAGTGACATTCCTGCGGTAAAGGACTATTGTAATCACACTACTCACATATAAGCAAACCACTCAGACTGCCAGACACGAGGGACTCAGTTCACTCATGTCATTTTTATCTATAGTGGATTTCCCGTTACTCACATTTTTCTCAGTCAAAGCTTAATACACACACAGACACACACAGCTAACTGCTCTATTTTCATGTGCGGAAAAAAAGTAAAAAAAAAAAAAAAGTCAGTATCTGTGGCATTCATACTTATCTGCAGTGGAACGACTCGTAAATCATAAAGACGGCTGGCTTCCAGTGAGCCCTGCTTGTACGTGCATGTGTACCTACCTTTGAGTTCTCCTGTATTGTAATAGCTGAAAACAAACCTAACTTAACATAGAAATGCTATTTTACATGATGCTAGTTAAGAAGCTAAGCTGTCTGGTACTGAGGAGGCACTGTGCCGTGCTGTAAAGAAAGCCTCGTGATCGTTTCCTCCCTCCTTTTCTGCTTCATGGTTTTACTTCCATCTCTTGTTTTAAGTGCAATATTCTCTTTATCTCTCTTTAAACGCGTAAACAGGTCAAATAGAAAAGTGATTTATTGTTGAAAGGGAAAAGTGTGGTGAAGATCAATAAAGATATCATTTACGGAAGGAAAATGTGTCTTCTTGTCATTTTGTGTCTGAACCCTCCCTTAGTTACGCTGCTGGGGGGGGGGGGGGGGGGTTTTTTTCTCATTTTTTTTTCCCTTCTC
>VURO01025264.1:4093-14093 GCA_015108175.1 Pelvicachromis taeniatus
TTATCTATTGGCAGCATTTCAAAAATGAACAAGCGTTTGCTTTTTCGGACACGTTGACGTAAATTCAAACTTTTTAATGGGTATTTGTGTTATTTAAGTATTTAAGCTCATTCTGCAGTGGAAATCTGTTGAGCAAGACACAATTTTATGCCTGCATCACCAGCCAGTTAATTTGTAAACCCAGCTGCACACCACTGATCAGTACTGAGTACATTTAGTAAAGGAATGTCACAAATATTATATTTTTAGACATAGGTATTGTGTTTGTGTTTTTCCTTATGGCATTATTCTTGTCTTCTCTAGTTTTCAAGCCAGAGGAACTGAGGCAAGCCCTAATGCCAACACTTGAAGCCCTCTACAAGCAAGACCCAGAGTCCCTGCCTTTTAGACAACCTGTAGACCCAATGCTGCTGGGTATCCCTGTAAGTATACACAATGATGTGCCTTTACTTAACAATTCGAGGCTTACTATATTTATGTTATTTGCTCAATCCTGGAGTTGTTTCTTTGCTTCTGCTCCTGTAGGACTACTTTGACATAGTAAAGAATCCCATTGA
The DNA here is from genome assembly GCA_015108175.1 of Pelvicachromis taeniatus. Taxonomy (NCBI): domain Eukaryota; kingdom Metazoa; phylum Chordata; class Actinopteri; order Cichliformes; family Cichlidae; genus Pelvicachromis; species Pelvicachromis taeniatus. The sequence continues at coordinate 4,651 of VURO01025264.1, forward strand.
CTTATCCACCATCAAGCGCAAGCTGGACACTGGTCAGTACCAAGAGCCATGGCAGTACGTGGAAGATGTGTGGCTCATGTTTAACAACGCGTGGCTGTACAACCGTAAAACATCCCGAGTCTATAAGTACTGCACCAAACTGGCAGAAGTGTTTGAAGCAGAAATCGATCCTGTCATGCAGGGTCTGGGCTACTGCTGTGGCAGGAAGGTAAGACGGCACATCCTGGAGAGTCAACACACAAACCACATCAGGAAAAGAACTTATAGCAGCGCGCGATTCAGCTTACTGATAAAAATCACACTTTTTAGGCATTGAATGGAGTGATATGCTTCTGATGTCATCATTTACTCACCCTTAGTTTTGTCTTTATTTGGCTGTTGACATGAGATGAAAGCTGATTGTCACAATTAGATGTACCTTAATGTTTGTTTTGGGGTTTTTTTTCTCCCCCCTGCAGTTTGAGTTCTCACCGCAGACACTGTGTTGCTATGGCAAACAGTTGTGCACCATCTCGAGGGATAGCACCTACTACAGCTACCAGAACAGGTAAAGGTGCATGCTTTCTCTGCTGAATGGATAGGCATGGGTAAAGACGTGAAAAATTGATAATACAAAGTGGGTGTGAAGTTGAACCCTCACAAGTACAGCATGACTAAAGATCCCACAAAACTATAACCCATGGGTGCCAAACTCATTTTACATCGTGCACTACGTCCAGCCCACTGTGATCCGGACCAACAAAACTGCCCTTTTGTTATTGTAAAGAAGTTTAACTTCACATTGAATCCCTTGGATACCCGAAAGAAGTGCAATCCCAACAATATATATTTATTGATATATTTTTGTTACCAAAAACCAAAATGTCTGGCTGATCAATTTCTGTCATTAAGTTATTCATGGCCATGGGGAGGTCTTCATCAGCAGGAAAAGCTGTGAAACCTGTTAAGATACAAGTCTAAGGCAAGTTTAAAAGTCCCACATGTATGCCTCTCTTTTACATTTTACCAAAGCCAACCTGTGGGCAGGGTTTGAGTCTTTACCTGGCCAATGCTGGAGCCCTTGGGCCTTATGTTTGAAACCCCTGGTGTCAAACATAAGGACTTCATAAGGACAAAAGGACTTCATTCACACACGCTTTCCTTTACAGGAGTGTTGCAAGCACAGTTGTGAGTCATATAATTCGGACAAGCTAAACTTGCATGATGGGTCCATCCCTTACATTTATCCCTTTAATTTTTTTTTTTCCAGAAAATGAGCACCAAAGCACCCCCTTCTGTGCAGAATCTGTTATTGCAGCTTAACATTAGTCAAATGCAACACACTTTAGTTATTGTAGATAATCAATGCTAAATGCCTCAAGATTTCCCAAATTAAAATTCAAGACTTGGACACTGTAGTGTGAGGATGTAGGTCACCTGTGCCTAAAATGGACTGAGATCATTAACAAAAGAAAAGCATCAGTACATTGTGTATGTTGCATACTTGAAATACCGTTGTTAAAGGGAATTTAGTCATGTTGTTTCTTCTTAAAGGAACCAGCTTAATTGTTTTTGCATCATCACGCCTGTCTCTCCTGACATGATCATCCATTCACCAACTCTTAATGCATGTTGCTTCTCATAAATGATTTCAGTGTAAAAGTTTTTACCGTTTTCCTTTTTCAGCATGCATGTTAGATGGTGATGCCGAACAATTTGTTGTTGACAACAATCATTTAATGTCCTTAACATAGCATCTGAGCATCTTTCCCCACATTTCTGTTCCATTTTGAATGAGAGTGGCTGAATCACAACCATTTTGATTTTGACTAACCTTGTACCTCTGCCTGTGTGTGTGTATGTGTGTGTGTGTCCCTTTATCTGTCCACTGCCCATGCTCCATCCTCGGTTGTTGCTGTGTGCTCTGTTCACTCTGCATTCTGCCACCCGTACGCCGGTTTGCCTGTGCTGCTACTGTGTGTGCTGGCTGCAGTTCACCCAAATTTGGCCTTATTGCCGACAGGTATCACTACTGTGAGAAGTGCTTCAATGAGATCCAAGGCAACAGTGTGACCCTGGGAGACGACCCGTCACAGCCACAGACGTAAGTTCCCCAGGTGTCTGAATATTGCCCTGTGATCATCGTAGAACCATTTTCCTTCTGGCTCGTGTTCTCTGGAAGGGAGTAAATAGTTACAGATTTAACATGAAGATGTTTCTATATTTCTTTTTTCGTGCAGGATGATATCTAAAGATCAGTTTGAAAAGAAGAAAAATGATATGTTGGACCCTGAGCCGTGAGTATTCTTTAGACAATAGCTTCAATTTGATGTGTGTTTGCAGTGTTGCGTCTTTGCTGCTTTTTACAAAACAGAAAGAAAAAGCGCGTGTTTGTCATCGTAGGTTTGTTGAATGTAAAGACTGTGGACGAAAGATGCATCAGATCTGTGTGCTGCATTACGACGTCATTTGGCCGTCAGGGTGAGTCTAGCTTAACAGCTACGCTAGACAAATATCTTTTAAGCACATATAAGAAATGTTTGACCGTCATAGAGTTTAGATTTGCCCAAAACAATTTGTAGGTTGACACTAAAAATAGATTTTTCTCGTTTTAGTTTTATCTGTGACAACTGTCTGAAGAAGTCTGGTAAAGCAAGAAAGGAAAACAAGTTTTCATCCAAGAGTAAGTTACATATATAAGTAAAACAACTTTTTTTTTTCTTCACTTAGACAAAGAATGTCAATGTTTAAAACATATCTTTGTGTGTCCGTTAAGGGTTGCAGACCACAAGGTTGGGTTCGTACATTGAAGACCGAGTTAATAAGTACTTGAAAAGGCAGAACCACCCTGAAGCTGGTGAGGTGTTTGTGCGAGTGGTCGCCAGCTCTGACAAAACTGTGGAGGTTAAGCCTGGCATGAAGTCTAGGTAAGTGTCACACCTGTGTTACAGCGCTTTTAAAAAAAATAAAAAATAATTATTTGGAGGGTCCAGACCTGTGAAAGCATCTGATAAATCTTTAATAGCATTGTTTTCAATTATTTTGATCACATGGCTGATTCCACATTTAACTCTTGTTAGAAACTAAACTGCATAATGCCTCGGAGAACAGTTTTTGTATTTTGTAGCTCATAGAGTGGAAGGACCGATGAGCTTGTTCCATGGCGAGGTGTGCCTCACTCCTCCTACACCAAAATGATCCCATTTTTGAGTTATCACCCAAATATCCCAAGGGTCGTTTTATAGGGACTCATCACACCTGCTGGACTGTTGATCAGAATTTAATCAAATTTAGATACAACGATCACGTAATTGATCACCACAGGCACATTTTTCATTTTATGAGTAATAACCTGGATCGTTTGCTGAATATGCCGTATCAGTGATGTGCTAGTTTTAGGAAAATACGCTCGTCACAGCTCATTGTTAGGTGGCCTTGGCTCAGGAGGTAGAGCGTGTCATCTAGCAATCGGAGGTTGCTGGTTGGCTGCTCCAGTCTGCATGCCAAAGTATCCTTGGTCAAGATACTGAATCCAGAGCTGCCGTCGGTGCGTTCATTGGAGTGTGGATGTTGGATAGAAAGCACTCAGACATAGAAAAAAGTGTGCGTGCGTGTGTATGGCTGAATAAGATGTGTTGTATGAAGTGCTTGGGTGCTCAAGTAGAGTAGAAAAGTTCTACAACAGCTCTACAAGTAACCAGCCCATATGCCTGTCCATTTGTGTATATGATGCCTCGTGCAACGTCACAATGCAGATACATAAAGTAATTTGTTCAGATTTCTTCTTTTCATAAATGACTTCAGTCTGTCTTTTAAATGCTCTCGTATCCATCGGTAATGCATTTTAAACTGCCTGTCCAGTTCTGAATTGTCTGGGCCTCTCAAGCTAGCTGAGGGATACAATCCCTACGGCATGTGCTGTATCTGGGCAATATTCAGGAGGAACATAGATTCACCAGTAAAGTGGAAGCTTTGCCTTTGTGCTCACCTTTAAACAGCGTTTACATTACTGTAGATGCTGTGCTTAATCCTCTGTCTCCCGTTCCACTCTTCCTTCACTCATGCACACGAATCTTTGAGATATTTGGCCTCTTTTGCTTCAGGCAGACACTTGTTACCAACCTGGAATGGGAAATCCGTCCTTTTCCGGCTGGGAACCACGGCATCTGACTTGGAGGCACGTGCCAGTTTGTAATGTGCTGCAAACATCCCCACTGGGAGCTGTAGCCCATAGCACAATGAAGCCAGCAGAGATATGTTAAGACCACTGAACATGACACCCTCTGCCATTTGGCTATGCCTAGAAATTCTGTTCATAATAGTAAATGAACAGAATTGGAGACAAACAGAAGCCCTGTTAGAAAACAAGCCTACCTTATTGCCAGTAATAAGAATGATGAGCCCAATGACCCATAATCATGAAGCAACCCCTGAGGGGGCACAGTTGAATCTGTAGAGTAGCTCAGGGGCAATATCCCACACACCTTCATCTATCATTGTAAAGGGCACAGTGCTGGTTCAGTGCTCTGCAACCAGGTTGAAAACCACATTACTCCCGTGAATTTGCGTGGACTTTTCTCCACAGGGGAAGGGCTAAGAAGCCCTTAGTCGAAACGGCCTACACTATGGTCAGAAAACTGCTTTCATTTCCCGAGTTATCAGACTGGACTTTGCTAGATTTTCTTCAAGACTGATGGGACAATCTTGTTCCATGGCTCTATGTACCAAACCCCTCCCACACTTGAGTTGGCGTAGTTGGCGGCTAAGAACGCCGTTTTCTGCCAGTACTAGTCAGCTGCTTTCAGAGTTGCACAAGCTAACCAATCTCCCTCTATTTTGATTGAGACCTCCCTTCACTTATGTCACTTATATCTTCTGCCAGAAGCCATCGTGGGCAGATACTGTGTCAGGCACCAACAACTTTACAACCACAGTTCTATACATCTGAGTCAGCAATGGAGGTGTGGTACACGGTTTATTCTGACTACATGTTCCCAGCTTCCCCAAGGATCCTGTTAACATGCCTTTGCCAGAAGCTCGAAGAGCACCCTGACAATACGTTGAGGTGTATTCGATCTGTCCGTTGCTGCTGTTGCTTACACCTTCTCTGTTTTCACAGGTTTGTAGACTCAGGTGAGATGATGGAAAGCTTCCCCTACAGAACCAAAGCACTTTTTGCGTTTGAGGAAATAGACGGGGTGGATGTTTGTTTCTTTGGAATGCACGTCCAGGAGTACGGCTCAGAGTGCCCCTTTCCAAATACGAGGTAAAACAAGAGCAAAATGTTAGAGGCATTGCTCTCGGTTTCCTTTTAGTTTGTGTGCATTAAAGTCTCACGTCACATTTTCTGTATTTGTTTTTCAGACGGGTTTACATATCATACCTCGACAGTATTCACTTCTTCAGACCACGTATGCTAAGGACTGCAGTATACCATGAGATCTTAATAGGATACCTGGAGTATGTGAAGAAACTTGGGTGGGTAAAAAGTAACTTGCATTTTAACTCGTTTCAGTCGTGTATTGATGTTTAAATCTTCCAAGTGCTAAGTGAGTCATAACTTAATTCCTGACCAGGTATGTGACGGGTCACATATGGGCCTGCCCACCCAGTGAGGGAGATGACTATATTTTCCACTGCCACCCTCCGGACCAGAAGATCCCCAAGCCTAAAAGGCTTCAAGAGTGGTATAGAAAGATGCTGGACAAGGCTTTTGCTGAGCGAATCATACATGATTACAAGGTCAGAAAGTTACACCAGTAAAATAACTTTGTAACCACCGGTGGATGTTATGTTTCTCAAGACATTCCCAGCTATAATTAACACTTTGAAGTCTGGTGTTGGCGGCAGGCGGTTACCACGCTGTTCTGCTGAACTAATGTAATTGGCTTTAGGAATATAAATAATTATCTTGTAAGACTCTGGAGTGGCTGATGGGCACGTTTACACTGGATTATCAGCGGATTAGCATTTATTTACCAGCTACAGTGTTCAGCTTATAAGTGTGCAACATAAAGGGGCTCTCCTTGTTTTATTATAAAGATTTGACAATTTTGAGACACTATAATTAACCACTTAGACTTGATGTACACTCTGATGTGAGTTATGTTTCCCCTCTTGTTATTTTTCATAAATTCAACTTCCAACTTGCCCCAGTTAGAAGCTCTTGTTGCCCGATTGCCTGATAGGAGCCTTTGTGTGTGTGTGTGTTCAGGACATTTTCAAGCAGGCAACAGAAGACAGGCTGACCAGTGCCTACGAGCTGCCGTACTTTGAGGGTGACTTTTGGCCTAATGTACTGGAGGAGAGCATCAAGGAGTTGGAGCAGGAAGAGGAAGAAAGGAAAAAGGAGGAGAACACAGCCTCCTCTGAGACAACAGAGGTGAGTTTGATGGGATACCCGGATTTAGAATAATTTTATTAATGAAAGAAAGCCTCTTTTGATGCCAGAATCAACAGCCTAGTGTTAGGCTCTTTGTCTCACCCCAGATTTTATCATTCTCAAGTACCCATTATATAAATGCTTTTGGCTTTCTGGCACTGTATAAACCACTCTGCTTAATTGCATAATCTAATTTTGCCTGTTGTGCAATCTCAACTTCTCTAAATGTCCATGTGTCTTTTTACAAGGGAGCCCAAGCTGACAGCAAGAATGCCAAAAAGAAGAATAACAAGAAAACCAACAAAAACAAGAGCAGCGTCAGTCGAGCCAATAAGAAAAAGCCTGGCATGCCAAATGTAGCCAATGATCTGTCCCAAAAGCTCTATGCCACAATGGAGAAACATAAGGAGGTGGGAAACACTAGCAACTATAACAGACTTCTTTTTTTTTTAAATTTGCCTCTCCTAAATTAATAAAATGTCATTTTGTGTAACATTTCAGTAACTTGATTTTTGTTTTTGTTTTTTTAAACCTGGGGGGGATTAGACAATACTGGTAGGTTGTTGTGTGTGAAATGATAAATACAGAGCAGCGTCTCTTACAGTGCTGTTTCCTGAGGATAATTGAATTCCACATGGAAATTTTCTTCCACAGAAGAGTTATGGAATTTGTCGCGTTGCACTACACTTCAGCAATGCTTATAGCTAACAGTGTTGCTTCCCCTCCTGCCACCCAGGTATTTTTTGTTATCCACCTCCACGCTGGGCCAGTCATTAACACCTTGCCACCCATCATGGACCCTGACCCTCTGCTGACTTGTGACCTGATGGATGGACGTGATGCGTTTCTGACCTTGGCCAGGGACAAGCACTGGGAGTTCAGCTCACTGAGAAGGTGTAAATGGAGCACAATGTGCATGCTGGTGGAGCTGCATAACCAAGGCCAGGACCGCTTTGTGTACACTTGCAATGAGTGCAAGCACCATGTCGAGACTCGCTGGCACTGCACAGTTTGTGAGGTAAGATGCAGTTGTGGTGATTGTCCGTGTTTTAAAAGCAACATCTGCATGAACCATTGAGTTAAAATTTTGACATAAGTTTAATGCTGTCTCTCTTCCCTCTCATCAGGACTATGATCTATGCATTAACTGCTACAACACTAAAGGCCATGAGCACCAAATGGTAAAGTGGGGTCTGGGCATAGATGATGACAGCAACGGTCAAGGTGGAGAGGCCTCCAAGAGCCCTCAGGAGAGTCGACGCCTTAGCATCCAGCGCTGCATCCAGTCCCTGGTGCACGCCTGCCAGTGCCGTAATGCCAACTGCTCTTTGCCGTCCTGCCAGAAGATGAAGAGGGTGGTTCAGCACACCAAGGGCTGCAAGCGCAAGACCAATGGTGGCTGTCCTGTGTGCAAGCAGCTCATCGCTTTATGTTGCTATCATGCCAAGCACTGTCAGGAGAACAAGTGTCCTGTGCCCTTCTGTCTCAACATCAAACACAAGCTTCGACAGCAGCAGCTGCAGCACAGGCTTCAGCAGGCTCAAATGATGCGTCGCAGAATGGCTACCATGGCTGTAAGGGGTATGCCTATGCCATCTCCACCTACCTTAACTGCCCCAGACACTCCAAATTCTGTGCAGCAGCCTAATACACCCCAGACTCCCCAGCCCATGTCCAACCAGCCCCAACAACAGCAACCACCAAACCCCACTAATATGTCCCAAGGCTTTCCCAGCAATGGCCGCAGCAGTCAGCCTCCAACACCAGTGCCGCAAGGTAAACCGGGACCTCAGTCATCCCCTCTTCATCAGCAGCAGTCACCCATGCCCAACATGCCTCACCAACAGCAGCCTCAGCAGCCTCCACCACCGCAGCAGCAGCAACAACAGCAGTCATTGATGGAAGCCCTGAAGGTGGCCAGACAGATTGAGATGTTAGCTAAGTCAAAGCAGCCACAGCAGCAGCAGCAGCAGAATTATGCGATGAATGGGATGCCAATGAACCACCCACGCATGATGGGGCCCATGCAGAGCCAAATGCAGATGATGCAGGGGCCACGTGGGCCCCAGGTGATACAGCCTATTCAGCAGGGCCAGTGGGGTCCTGGGATGCAGAATCCCCAGGGTCATCAGCCACAGGTTCCTCCTCAACAAGGCCCCATTCCCCTTCCTCATGCTCAGGGAAATCCAATGCCCCAGCAAAGTCAGCTCATGCAGAGGCCCATGATGGCCCAGCAGGGTCACCAGATGTCTGGGGTCATGCCTACGCAGGGCTCTTCACAGCAGGGCATGACACCACAGCAACAAAACATGCCCCGAGTTATGCCGGGTAACATTGCTCCAAGTGCTCTGCAGGAGCTATTGCGCACCCTGAAATCACCCAGCTCCCCACAGCAGCAACAGCAGGTCCTGAGTATCCTCAAGTCTAACCCCCACCTCATGGCCGCCTTCATTAAACAGAGGACGGCAAAATACCAAGCCAACCAACCACTGCAACAGCAGCAGGCCCAGCAGCAGAACCCCCAAGCCATGCTAGGATCCCAGCCAGTAATGCAACCAATGGCAGGCATGGCAAACCAGGTGCAAAGGCCAGGGATGGCACCTCAACCGCAGCCTCCTCAGCAGGTAGTACCCCAGGGAATGGCGCCCATGGGCCCCCAAGGCCAGATGATGAATGCTGTACAAAACGGAAATACTCAAATGTTCCGCAGACAGCAAATTCTTAGGTTGCAGCAGTTGCAGCAACAGCAGCAGCTGCAGCAGCAGCAGCAACAACAACAGCAGCAGCAGCAGCAACAACAGCAGCTGCAGCAACAACAACAGCAGCAGCTGCAGCAACAACAACAGCTGCAGCAACAACAGCAGCAGCAGCAGCTGCAGCAACAACAGCAGCTGCAGCAGCAACAGCAGCAACAGCTGCAGCAGCAACAGCAGCTACAGCAACAACAACAGCAGCTGCAGCAACAGCAGCTTCAGCAACAGCAGCTGCAGCAACAGCAGCAGCTGCAGCAACAGCAGCAGCTGCAACAGCAGCAGCAGCAGGGAGGTTTGCCTCCAGCTCACGGGCAGTTCCCTCAGCAGCA
>VURO01025264.1:15166-27140 GCA_015108175.1 Pelvicachromis taeniatus
AGAAGACTGTAAAATTATTTGTGTGGGAAATGTTTTTGCCAGGCTTCACCTCTTGCTCTGTTTCTCTGTTCCTGGCTAATTTATTCTAATATGCCATTTTTCAAAAATGACTGCCTTTAGGAAAGCCTTAATTTCTTTCCTGTTTGCAGAGTCTAAAGGAGATTAACGTATTTGTATAGATCTAGGAACTATTGCACACACCCAAAACACAATTTGCAGGTTGAAGGTAAACCTGCGTTGACGCTTGTTCACAGGTGCAGGAATGTTCTTTTTACTGGCCTGGACCCAGTGTTCGTCTGGCAAATGTTCAAAGATTGCTTTGTCTCTCCTTCAGTCTAAACAAATTCTCATTAAGTCCTAAACCTCTTTTGCCTGTGGTGGGAAATTACCTTGTTTGACTGCTGATTTGTGTTCAGAGAGTTTTGTGCATCATTTTCTCTTGCATTAACTTGAATTGATGATGAACTATTCTCTAATGTAAATCACGCAGGTGGACAGTACTGTAAATATCCAGAAAAGAAATGAATTCACTGTACAAATTGGTTCAAATGGCTCATTTCGTACTTATATACCATATTGTTAAATAAACCTGTGTGCCACAGACTCTGCCTCGAATTTTTCTTCATTAGGGAAATTTGTGTTTGTGTTCAGCAATTGGTCTGATTTTCATTTTCTCAATTATTTCTCTACATTTAAAAAATAAATAAAACAATCAATTAGATTTTTATCGGTTGCCTGTGGAAGCTTGTTTGGGCCACTGAAGAATTTGTTTTTCCTCTAAGTGAAAATTTCTCTAGAGATGATGAAATTTTGAGATGCATAATTTGAAATTATGAGATGTATAACTTAACATTTCAAACTGAGAACCTGAAATTTAGATACGTGAACTGAAATGTTGTGAAATATAACTCAAATCTTTGCAACTTTGAAAATTTGAGATAAGATTCCATTTTAAGATCATAATCTGAGATTTTGAGATAACTGCATTTTTACATGGGTAAGAGGAAAAACTGAAATATTTAACTGTAATTTTGAGATGGGTAACTTGAAAATTGTTTATTTTTTATTTTTCCTGGTGGTAACGACAAGCTTTCATAGTTTCCAAGAGTCCAGTCAGAGATTATTTTGATGTGAGAACAGGATCAAGACAAATCAAAGCATTATAAAAACGTCAACCATCAGATATTTGCCAATGTTAATTTGAAATGTAATAGTTTATTGTAAAAATAAAACAAAAACAAAACTGTTTGAATGAACACGACCCACTTCTTTATATTTTTGAATAATTTACATTACCTCTGTTTGACCTTGAAGTGTAAATTACCAACAAAAAAAATCTAAATTTTAAGTACTCTGAATACTCGAGTAAATAACCGCACTAAAGATTAATATAGACAGGTCATTAGCCGTGTTTCACTACATGAAATTAAATCATTCACTTACAGTTTCAAAATGTAGCTTTCTATTCTCATCAGGCAGATGGCGGTCGGCCTTTTGACGTCATTATCGCGCGCAGTCGCAGGTCTTGTCTCCGCTGTAGTTCAGCGTGTGTCCCTGTCGGTCAGTCGGCCTGTCATTTGTTTCGTCTTTGGGTCCACTTGAGTGTCAGCATGTCCCGCTGTCTCGCGCTGGCTCGTTTCGCTCTCGGTTCCTCTCAGAGGGCCAGCTCGCGGCTGGTGTCATCTGCACGCGGGCTGAGCAGCCGACCTGTCTCGCGCTCCTTCACTGGAGGTAAGCTGTGCTTGTCAGTCAACCAAATTAGCCTAGCCGGCTAGCTGACAGACCCAAGATCTCAGTGAAATGTAAACTTTGCTGCGGCTAACCTTTGTGGCCATGTATTTTAAACTAACCTGCGACTCACGTGTCTTACAGTAGAAACCGATTAACCGCTAAAATGTATTTAAAGCGATTCGCTTATAATTTTTATTGCATGGTTACATCATCATGGTGATCACAGAAGTACCATACCATAATCACCTGCAGAACCGAGGAAAAAAGTGTCTGTCAGTATAATATTTTTGGCAATTTCATTTGGAGGAAAAAGAGGCCACCCAAACAAATAAGATATAGTTGAAAAGGCCAGGATGTTCTCTATTGAGTACATCAGGACTTAACGTTACTGTTACACAAACACATAAAATATCAGACCCTGGGGTGGGGATGTTTTTTTGTTTTTTTTAAAAAGAAAGAACCCTCATGCACACTGCTCAAACAAGTAAATCCATTTTACCTACTCCGGTGCAAATCAAAGTGGCTGCAAGATGGAGCCCCCTTCCCCAAAATAAGCAATGGTTTTGCAGATGTTGACTACAGACCCTTGCTCTGACTTACTTTTCTCTAGTTTTGCTGGTATCCTTGTGAGTCGTGGTAGCACGAGATGGCGCCTGCAGCCCATTCAGGTTGCACAGGTAGACCAGCCGTCCTCGGTGATGGAACATCGATACATGCTGTCACAAAAAGTCAGTTTATGTATATGCATGTTTAAAAGCGACAAGCATGGACCAAAATTCTGTTCATGTGACATGTGTGGAGACTCTGAGGGATAAATGCCATCTTTATACTTCTATTCAGAAGTATAAAGATGCACTTTTATTTAAGGGTTTGAAGATGTCAAGTGTTTGGAAAGGGGCGCTGCTGCAAACGGCAGATTCCCTCTATGGTTTAATCTGCTTCTCAGTTCACCTATATGCAGGAATCTAATTTTTTATATTACCCCTATACTACTATACTACTCAATTAAACTGACAAACTAAAATTGAAGTTGTGTGATGGCTGTGTTCTGCTGTAGGCAGCATTGTTTGAGTAAACTTGTGGCCTTAGAGGCATAATTAGACCCTGATTAGAGGGATGATAAATACCGGCTCTGTAAGGGATCTAAAATGGTACTGCTCCCTTGTGAAATGGCCTCACCATCTGTACTCGTCATGCCATCAGGTTTGTCGGTTGGACAGCTGCAGAGGTGGAGCAGTCGCCCCAAGGTGTGGCGCTCGCAGCAGGCCTGCCTTGGCTTTAACCCGCAGTCTTATTACAGCACCCAGGAGGCAGAGAAAGAGCCAGAGGAGGAGCCTCTGCACAATATCATCAGTGATACAGAGGCTGTGCAAGGTACTGGCACAGCTGCAGACATATTTCTGTGAAACCTTGTTCTCAGATTCTGAATGTTGCTGTGCCTTTGATCTTTTCAGGTAGTTTCCACAAACATGAGTTTCAGGCTGAAACCAAAAAGCTGCTGGATATTGTCGCCAGGTCCCTGTACTCCGAGAAAGAGGTGGTTTAAAGTTGGACAAAAGTTACAGTCATTACAGTTTACCTTCACTGCTGTCCTCTCACTGACTCGCTTTTCTTTCAGGTCTTCATCAGGGAGCTCATCTCTAACGGCAGCGACGCTCTGGAAAAACTGCGCCACAAATTGATATCAGCAGGTGGTGAAACGGCTCCACTGGAGATCCACCTGCAGAGCGATGCAGCAAAGGGCACCTTCACCATCCAGGTACACCTGCTTACCGACTTTAGAAGTTTTGGACAAGTTTTAGAACAGCAAGAAAAATCTTAAAGATAACGTTAGATCAGATAGCGAGCCGGTACCCCAGCAGATCGGCTGTGCTCGGTGTCAGCAAACATCAGCTGATGGCTCAGCTGTTACCTTTCCATGTATCCAGTCGGTAGAATAATTCTAAATTTGTTCAAGCTGCTTTGCAACCCATCTCCACCCCAGGTCCTCCTTTCTTGTATTGTCTGACTTAAATCAGTAGCGTATCTCTGCTTTTTATGTGCCAAAGTATTGCTACTGCTCTCAAGATCCATACAGCTATTTATAAATAATTATAGAAATAGCAATGTTCTTTTGATTATAGTGGTCCTGACTGAAATATTGTAGCTATTGGTAACACAATAAAAAACAAAGCAAAGGTTAGCAGGTTGTTCCTAGTTGAAAAGAGCTTCTATTGCACTTGGAGCCCTGAGATGTTTTATTGCCCCCTGGTGGTAAATGGGATACAACACACTAGGACAGCTTAACTCTTGAGTGACCGATTTCTATATGTGCCATCAGGACACAGGAATCGGTATGAACAAAGATGAGCTGGTGTCTAACCTGGGCACTATCGCCCGCTCTGGTTCTAAGGTAAGTGCTTCCTTGTGATTACTTATCTGACATAGCTCTCCTGTTTGCAAGTTTGTCGTCAATTTAAACTTTCTCTCCACTGTAGGCGTTTTTGGACGCACTTCAGAACCAGGCGGAGGCCAGCGGCACCATCATTGGTCAGTTTGGCGTTGGATTCTACTCCGCCTTCATGGTGGCCGACCGCGTGGACGTGTACACTTGCTCGTCTGAGCCCGGCGCGCCTGGATACAAGTGGTCCTCAGATGGGTGAGAGCAAAGAGTGGATGTAGAGAGGTATCCTGGGTTTGAGGAGGGCTGCTGTGAAAGAAATGTAATCCTAAATATTTCACATCGTCTCCCTCAGCTCTGGAGTTTTTGAGATTGCTGACGCCACCGGCGTTCAGCAAGGAACAAAAATCGTGCTCCACCTCAAAGATGACTGCAAGGAATTTTCCTCTGAAGACAGAGTTAAAGGTAAAAGTGCTGCCGCTGCTTTGGTAACTGTACGATGGCTGCGGTGAGGAGATGTATTTATGCATCAGTACTTATTGTTTCTGTTTCAGAGGTTGTAACGAAGTACAGCAACTTTGTAAGCTTCCCCATCTTTCTGAATGGACGGAGGCTCAACACTCTGCAGGTGAGCTGCTGTTCTCCTGTTCTTGATGCAAAGGTTCTCACTGAGTGGGTCCAAACTCACAAAATAAATGTCACGATTGTGTGAAAGTCTTGAGCCGCCCCTGATTTTTTCTTTATATTTTGTTTCCAATTAGTGAAATATTTGTATCTCTTTAATAATTGGCTGTGTTTGTGTGGACACTTGTTACTTTTTCACTCATTTTCTGTCCAGTCCTCGTACCTGACAATTATAACAGGAATCGTTTTGTTTATTTGTTTGTTATTTAACCCTGACCTATGAATCATTTAAGTGTAAAAAGGTACTAACAAATAGTAAAACTAAGAATATTTCTAAATTTGATTTAACCATTTAATTCAAGTTCCAAAATAAAAATTCAGTTAGTTTTAGTTTTTCAAAAGTGTAGTCTTTGTTCCTCAGACCTGAAAGGCTCATGGGGTATTGTCGTCACCCCATCGGGTGGGCAGGCAGGTGGTGTGGACACCTAAGCTTGTCAATGCGATAACTTGAGGAGAAGGTGACGTAGGAGCTTCAAATTGATACCAGGAGTGCCTCTACCAAAAATCCTGGACGATAGGTGTGTGTACTAGGAGACTGAGGGGTAGCACTGGCAGTCAGCAGTATTTATTTAGTTAAGTTGTAATTAACTGTAACAATCTTGGTATCTGTTTATAACAGACAACAGCCCGTTTTATATTGTATTTTGAGGTATTTTGTTGCCAGCATAAAAATCCAAAGACTTCAGACATAAAATTGTATTTTTGCACCAACAAGTTGATTCTCAAAGAGCTGTTAGCCCCAATTTGATATATATCTTAGTTGTGTATGTTGTGCAGTGTCTCCTTAAAGAATTTGAGGCAACTGGAGAAAAGAAGAAGTGTCATTAAAGAAATGTACTGATTGAAAGGACTATTTATCTGTTTTTTACCTTTATTTGTATAAGTAGTCCCATTTAGACTCGGTGTCTCATTTACAAGAGAGACCTGTTTCAGACAAACATTAATTTACAATAATAAAAATAATTTTTAACATTTGCTGTCTGTCTTCCTTCAGGCCTTGTGGATGATGGAGCCAAAGGAGATCAGCGACTGGCAGCACGAGGAGTTTTACCGCTACATCGCTCAGGCTTACGACAAGCCCCGCTACACTCTGCACTACCGCGCCGACGCCCCGCTTAACATCAGGAGCATCTTTTATGTCCCCGAAGCGGTGAGAAGTATTTCACAATGCAGACTTGACTTCAGTTGCTGATTGGTCGCAAAGCTCGGTGAGAATCTTCATTTAGGAAACCAGCTGGTGTGCAGGTCCAGTACTAATAGATGAAGTAAACTTTTCAGCAGTGGTGAGTCCAGAAAGCCAGTTTCCTGTCAAGTGTGAAGTGTGTGACGAAAGAATGTATTTGCCAACAGAAGCCATCCATGTTCGATGTGAGCAGGGAGATGGGGTCCAGCGTGGCTCTGTACAGCAGGAAGGTCCTGATCCAGACCAAAGCGGCTGACATTTTGCCCAAGTGGCTGCGCTTCCTTCGAGGTTTGTTCCCCCTCGAATGCTTCTAGCTGCTTCTTTTTAACATGCTGTATTTGCTTTTTCTTCATGCAACACTTTGCCAAGTGTTTTTGTTTGGTTATTTTATTTGTAGGTGTGGTGGACAGCGAGGACATCCCTCTGAATCTGAGCAGAGAGCTGCTGCAGGAGAGCGCCCTCATCAGGTACAGCAGCAGTAATGCAGCACGGTTGGCTGTGACGTTTGCTGAACTTGTTTTTGTCTTTTTGTTTCTTAATGTTAAACTGTTTTAGGAATATGTTTGGTTTAATGGAGGAGACGTGCTGTATCACACCTATTTCCATATCTGTATTCTTACTGTGGAAGTTACTCCTCATTAATCAAATAACGGTCCCCCGGTTCAGCCTGTCTCAGGCCACATCTACATACATTTGCATTTTAAAACAGTGTTTTTTAAAAAAGGGGATTTGCTCTCCGAATTATCTCCAAATACCAACATGCCTGTAACCACGCATCTCATTGACCATTCACCTTCTTGTGGAAACCGCTCCGCACAGAGTTTCATGACCCCAGAGGAAACGACCATAGTTCATTACAAAAAAAATCTCCAAAATACGCAAGTGCAAATTCAAAGCCATCATGGTAACGTGTGCTTTTACTGTGCATTAAAATAGACGTCTGACATCACTCCAGCATATCAGCGAGAAGACTGACCCCTTACACTAAATCCACTCAGTGGATTTTTCTCTTCTTCGCTTGTTCTCCCCTCGATATTTGCTCATTTCTCTACCGTCTCCTCTCTTTAGGAAGCTCCGTGATGTTCTGCAGCAGAGGGTGATCCGCTTCCTGTTGGACCAGAGCAAAAAGGAGCCAGAGAAGTACAGCAAGTTCTTCGAGGACTACGGCCTCTTCATGAGGGAAGGCATCGTCACCACGCAGGAACAAGATGTCAAGGTTTGCACCAGAGCTTTGCATTGAAATGACACAGAAATAATTTTTTTTTGCAGAAACACGTCGAGTGTGAGTCTCCCTTCATGCTCTCTCTCTTTCTCTCTCTCTTTGTAGGAGGATATCGCAAAGCTGCTGAGATTCGAGTCGTCTGCTTTGCCGGTCGGCCAGCAGACCAATCTGATGGAGTACGCGTCCCGCATGAAGGCAGGTACGCGTAACATCTACTACCTGTGTGCCCCCAACAGACATCTCGCAGAGCACTCCCCCTACTATGAAGCCATGAAGCAGAAGGACACGGAGGTAAGACTCAGACACGAGTTAGCCAGCAGCCAGGTAACCTGAGCTGCTAATTATCCTGATAATTAACAACAAATGCTGCTCATGTTCACAGCTTCACTTTAACAAACTGCCATGTCGCCATTTACGCACGTGTGCAGGTGCTCTTCTGCTATGAGCAGTTTGATGAGCTGACCCTGCTTCATCTCAGAGAGTTTGACAAGAAGAAGCTGATCTCAGTCGAGACCGACATCGTGGTCGATCACTACAAGGAGGAGAAGTATGAAGACAGCAAGCCAGGTGTGCCCGTCTTTCACTAGAGGCTCCAGTTCTAGCCTCTCGCTGTCACAGCTGTAGACTTGAGTCCTGCTCATCGTCTTTTCTTCCCTGCAGCATCTGAGCGCCTGACACAGGAGCAGGCTGATGACCTCATGGCCTGGATGAAGAACTCACTAGGACCGCGAGTCACTAACATAAAGGTAACAGAGGATGCCTGAGATACCTGAAATGACCGTTTCTGAATTCGGCTGATTTTTTTCTCCGTTTTCTTTCTGCACAGTTGCAGATTTGAAAAATTTTGTGGAAAGAGTGTGAACTTTAGATCCCGAAGAAGGGTATGATGAGAAAAGTTAAAGAAACACTTTTGTAAGTGCTGGTTAAATGAGATTAGGAGCCGTGGTGAATGATCAGCTGATTTCCTGTCAATTTAGCCGTCATGTCGGTAAATAAAATAACAATGATGGGGAGGCTTTCTTCCTCTATGCGAACTAAGCAAAGTGTGACTAATTCTGACACAGTTGAGGCGACTCTTAGTTTAGCCTTTACGTTCATAAACAGATTACAAGGCAACATCTTCACAGAAGCTCCAAAGCTTCAGGTCATACATTTCAGGATGAGATCGGCTTGAAAATGAGATTATTTGTGAGTTTGGCTCAGCTTATAACGTGAACAAGAGTACAATTAAATGAGCACAGGGAAACGAACGAGACACATCAAAGTTCAGCACAGCCAGGCTTCCTTTGGCTTAGCGGGCTCGATAAAGCTTAAAGCCCCAGCTGGAGATAACAGGTATCACTACTGGGAGTAATCAGCTTTCTGCTTCAGGCTCTGTATGCACTAGAGGAGAGTTTTGTGGGTCACGGGACTCTTCTTTCACACGCAGTCATCAATATGAGTAGCGCCTGCTCCAATCACAGATGTTATCAGATGGTGATAATGATGGTGATTAAAAATCTATAAAGAACATAAGAAAAGATGCTGTTAAACGTACCACTGTTGCGAAAAGGACAAGACACAGTCAGGGCAGAGGACAGAATTGTAAGTTTGGGGATTTTCTCTGCACAGAGTAGTAAAAAAACATTTTAATTCAAGTTAATCGATTTAATTAGTTAATTATTATCAGTGCTATTAAGGTGACGGCTCCACATTAAAGCTCTGAAACTTTAAATTGGGTACATTTACACATATAAGGTGACTGTCA
Organism: Pelvicachromis taeniatus; assembly: GCA_015108175.1. Taxonomy (NCBI): domain Eukaryota; kingdom Metazoa; phylum Chordata; class Actinopteri; order Cichliformes; family Cichlidae; genus Pelvicachromis; species Pelvicachromis taeniatus. Next base: position 24,114 of record VURO01025264.1, read on the forward strand.
CACAACGTGGGAATGGATTTAGCTTCAAACGAATTGGCAGATTAGAAGTATCACATCATCGGCAGATGGCCGCCCCTCCCTGTTTCTGCTGGAGGTTTCTTCCTGTTAAAAGGGAGTTTTTCCTTGCCACTGTCGACAGAGCACTTGCTCACAGGGGGTCATTTGATTGCTGGGGTTTTCTCTGTATTATTGTAGGGTGTTTAACCTTAACTGAATTGAACATTTACACATTTTCTGCATCGTTAAATGGACGTTTCAGTAACAAAGGGTGTCACAGTTTGTGCTTCTTCAGTGGTTTTGGTAACGGTGCAGATTAACAGCTTGCACATCTCAGATTTATTTCCCCAGCAGAGAATATAAGTAAAAGAATGAGTGGATTTTAAACCAAAGCTACGAACATAACCTGCTCTTGTCCAGGTAATATACTCAGTGGAAAGTAATGCAGTGATTTAGCCTGGTTTAAAAAACTTTCACGAGAACGCAAACTTGCGACTTTCAGCTCGACGCAGCTCCTCAACCATTCATCTTTAGCACCTTGAGAAACTGATTTAAATGTCTCTTTGTACAAACGTGTCATTTTCTCCCCTGGCACCTCAGCTGACGCCTCGTCTGGACACCCACCCGGCCATGATCACAGTGTTGGAAATGGGCGCCGCACGCCACTTCCTCCGCACCCAGCAGCTGGCCCGCACCGCTGAGGAGAGAGCCCAGATACTGCAGCCCACACTGGAGATCAATGCAGGGTGTGTGTGTGTGGTTGGAGAGATTTTACTGGCTGGAGAGGGGGGGGGAGTGGGTTTTTGTCCACTTCTGAATGTGCTCTGCTTTCTCACCTTCTCGCAGACACGATCTGATCAAGAAGTTGTTCGCGCTGAAGGACACAAACTCTGAGCTGGCTGGATTATTACTGGAGCAGGTACTGTGGGTTTGGGAGAGCTTTGGCTGATCATTAGGAACCCTCACGGTTATTTTATCTCCATTTGCTTTTTGCCAATTTTTTCCAGTAATGGTGATCTCTAAACAAAATCATGCCATATTACGATTTTTAACACTTTTCTAATACTTAGTTAATATTATATTAGTATTGCCGATGCGATAAGTGTGTCGTTATCAGTGGAAGTACTTTTGTAGTTTATTAAAATGTTGCAGTCTTTCTGTTCAGGCAGCATGTCATTAGCTTGTTCACCAGTTACTGTCTGAGAGGTTTTATGCTAATTTGTTTTAACTGGTAGCAGCGCAGCAGCTATAGTTTCACTTCTATATTTTCCAGATCTATGACAATGCCATGATCACTGCCGGCTTGAACGATGATCCCCGACCGATGATTTCCCGCCTCAACGACCTCCTGACTAAAGCTTTGGAGAAGCACTGATGTCTGCAGGCAGACACGCTCCGTTTTGGAGAACGCGGCCTGTAGAGTGGAGCATTCACAGTAGCTGAATGGTCGACAAAGCCAGAGAACTAGACTTTCTAAGGAATACTCCACCTCTTTTCTTTCATTTCCACCGGTGAAGCACACATGAAGGCTGAAACAGGAACTGCTGGAAGATTCTCCATAAACACTTCAGTGTCTATTCGCTTTGTGTTCTTTGGTCCTGTTAACAGGACATGAAGGTCACGGTTGCACGTGCCTGTTGTTACAGTATGACCTTTTCATTACGCTCACTCTTTTTAAAGTATTTTCAGTTAATATTTCTTGAAATTTAGTCTTGTAGTTTGTGAAACCTTTTGCTTTTCTCACCTTTGTTTGAACCATTTTTCTTACATTGTTTAAAATTTCTTTTTTCAAAAAAAAAAAAACAAAAAAGTTTCCGATCAGCTGTTTGTGCTCGTTCTTAGAGACTCTGCTCCATTCAGGAAGCGGTGAACATAGTTTCAAACACCGTGAGGATTTATGGAGTCTTGTCAGCAAATAAACATGGATTCAACATAATGCCACATTAAAGAAATGAAGCTGTAATCCGAAACTTCTTTAAAATACAAGTTTACTGCATTTCAAAGTAACATCTCTGCTGTGAGAGAAAATATAAGATGAACCTCTGTTTTAAGACATCATCCTTCTGTGTGCAGTCCGTCTGCACAGCAGTTAGACTGCACAATTTCAAGTGGTTCTCAGGAGTTTCTGTCCACCGTTACCAGCACTGTTAGTCCGTCTGAACCACATCTGGGCACTTTGACCCATCAGAACTCCCGCCCAGGCTTCCTCGTCTTGTGAGCCGTCATCCCGGTCTCACCTCCAGACTGTCCGAGAGCATCGAATCCCAGAGGAGCGTCAGGATAGCTTATCTATGTTTTCTAAGAAGCGTTGGGCCCACCACTCATCCAAATCTATGGGCACAAAGTCTAAGAAGAAAAAGGAAATCATTAGATACGTCTTTGTCCATGGCGTGGTTTGTTGAGGATAAATGTGTCAAAAGGATGAAAAATAAAGAATCACTAAATATTACGCTTCTTTTTAAATCTAAATTTTCTTAACCACTTACTCAGTACACTCTACTGCGCTGTTGCATTTAGCCCAGTGGTAAATGGTAATCCACTCAACCTGTGAGCTCAACCACCAACTGTTCGGCTTTTTTTTTTTTTTAAGAGTGTTCAGTGCCCTCTAGTGGTCACAACGAGGAACTGCGACTGCACTAAAGTAAACGCGTTTTTAAATCTCATTTAAAAATAAATGAGAAACGTACAACCTTGAATAACTACTAGCATCTTTTACATCAAGCCGTCTTACATAATGCTACAAAATATTTTTAACACTGCCACTTATCAGTTATGTCTGCCTGCTGGGAATCTAAAGTGAGCATCGCCCTCTGGTGGTCACAAGGCGGAAATGCAACAGTTCAGTCACACCACATTAAAAGTTAAACACAGACAACTCGTTGAGAGGCTGGTTCTGTAAGGATGACTTACGAATAAGATGAATCAAGAATAAAATGTGTTTTTTTTGTCCTGGGCTAGAGGTCTTAGTATTATATGATCATTATTAAATTTAAAAAAAAAAAAATCTCAGGACTTAGTGCATAACACCTG
>VURO01025273.1:5530-19200 GCA_015108175.1 Pelvicachromis taeniatus
TAGTTGAGTTTAGGTGAAATGTAAACCTTTTTTATTTGATATTCCATATATGCGAGTATTTATTTTTGCATTAATGAATATATTTTCCTTAACAAAAATGGCTTAAATATGGCGCCTAAACACTATCAAAGGGTTTAGTTTTCTGACAGATGTTGTATGCAGTTAAAAATATTGGTTTCCATTTTTAATAATAGCAATGAACAGTTCATTTTAAAAGACTTTTGGTTATTCTCTTTTGAGTAATTGTTATTGCTCATTAGTAAGACAAAAGTGTTTCTTATCAGTGGATTAATCAGCAGAAGACTTGATCAGTAAAACAATCAGTAGCTTCAAATCAGAGAATGGTGTAACTTTTGTCTTTTTGGAGTAATGCATATTTGGCTGAGAACATTAAAGGAAGTAATTCTATCCTAAAAGACTGGTGGGTGTGTCTTGTTTACCTGCTTCAGAGAAAGCTCACCATTTCCCAGTGAATGTGGCAAATGTGTTTCAAACACTTTTACACTCGTTCCTCTAGAGGTGGGAATTAGGAGCCTTTTTCCAAATGAGTTGGGAATATATGCCAGATAGCTTATCACCGTCTTTTATCAATGCTGACTTTTTTTTTTTTTTTTAACAATCTCAGGTTGCGTAGTGACGCTTCTGACACCCGAGCCACATGCCAGCATTGTCCCCTCTCAGATTTTATAATGTGATTGTACTCATAGATAACAAAATGATTGTCTGTCTGTGCTTGCTTTTTACCTAAAATGCTGGTCAAGAACTGATAAAGAATTGGACCTGTAGGAAGAAACTTGATTGATTTCCATTTGTAGCTGATAGAGTTTTCTCTGGTTTTGTATTTGTAGTGAGTTTGAGAAACAAGTCTTGATATACAAACAAATTTAAAAAAAAATCAGATTGTTTATTTTGGTTTATGTGCTCATCTGTTTCATTTCTGAAAGATCATCTCAAGGAGCCACTGGATAAGTACATCTCAGGTTTGAATAAGGTGCGTCTGATCCGGGCCACAAAGAGGGAGGGGCTGGTGCGGGCCCGGTTGCTTGGGGCATCCATCACCACAGGCGAGGTTCTGACCTTCTTGGATTGTCATTGCGAGTGTCACGACGGTTGGCTAGAGCCTGTGCTCCACAGGTGAGAGAGCACTCGCCAGGGAAAAAAAGAAATGCCTTCTCTTCTTGATTATTTTGTCAAAGTGTGGCCTTTAGAAAGGCTGTCTTTTAGTCCAGCTGTCACAGAGTGGGAAGCTCTGAATCTCTATCAGCCAGCTGCAGGAGCATAGATATGTAGCCATGTCTGACTCACTGTCTTGATGCTCCAGCCTTTCAAACAAGGACAGCGCCGGCATTTGTACAGAGACTTTTAGAGATGAACAAATTGCTTGCTTTGTAACACTGCTCCCTCCTAACATTCGCCTTTTTCTTCTTTTTTTCTCCACAAGGATCAAAGAAGAGCCGTCGGCCGTGGTGTGCCCCGTCATCGACGTGATAGACTGGAACACCTTCCAGTATTTAGGCAATGCTGGGGAACCTCAAATCGGGGGGTTTGATTGGCGGTTGGTCTTTACCTGGCACACCGTCCCCGACTATGAACAGAAACGCCGACGTTCACCCATAGATGTCATCAGGTGTGTTTTAAGGACACTTTATTACCCAAGGACAGAAAAAAACCAATATGAATTTTTGCGAGTGTAACTTTGAGTGTGGCAGCTGCATTATTACAGAAACTACATTGCTGACATATCGTACTTTTTTCTTGATCCTGAGATAATTACATCTGTTTCATATAAAATGGAGTTTAGCTATCGTGTAATTTAAAAAACTGTTTGTGTTTTGAGGTCTCCTACTATGGCAGGTGGTCTGTTTGCTGTGAGGAAGGACTTCTTCCAGTATTTGGGAACGTATGACACAGGAATGGAGGTGTGGGGAGGAGAGAACCTGGAATTCTCTTTCAGGGTAAGAACTGTGTTTTCATGGACAGGTACAGTGTTATTTATGCAATGATAACATAGGTAAAGCACATGTTATGTCCAATTGACCTTTCACAGTGCATGCCACTAAAAAGGGAGGAGTGTCTGCTTTAGATTTGTTGAACCATATGACAGCTGCTCAATTTATGTGGAATCTGCAATGAAAATAAAACTAAACATGGAGTGAATGCAGGCCAAAGAGTTTAATACTTTAATTACAGCAAAGAATTTGAACATCCCTTCCCTACAATAACTGTAATTTCCCAAAGGGAAGAAAGCAAAAATATTTTCCAACAACAGGCTAGCTTTTCTGTTCCCAAGCTCTTCTACAACAAGACCGTGCTTTGTTTCCTGATTGAATCATGGCTGAGAGGCTAACCAAATCCTCGTGGTGGTGTTATTGATGTGTCTTAGATTTGGCAGTGTGGGGGCAGCCTGGAGATCCACCCGTGCTCCCACGTGGGTCATGTCTTCCCTAAAAAGGCACCTTACTCACGGAGCAAAGCGTTGGCAAACAGCGTGAGAGCAGCTGAGGTCTGGATGGATGAATACAAGGACATCTACTACCATCGTAATCCCCACGCACGCCTGGTGAGTGTGTGCAGATAATGTGAATGTGAAGACAGAATATTTATTTTGTTATTTTTTTTAAATAGCTGCATTCACCACAGCACTGTCTCATTAACCCCATAATTTCACCAGTGAACTCACTCTAAGTATTTACACAAATAAAATATAATAAAAATACTCTTCTTCCAAACCGCACATACTCTCTCTCACACACAGGTACACACACCCACACATGTACACTCTCCCACACACATGCACACTGTAAAAGCTCACCTGATTAAGTGACACAGGGGATATATGAGCTGCAGACACCCAAGGTGACAGGGGTCAGGTCATTCCGGTGTGCGATTACCACCTTTCTATGCTACTTGGTGCCAACGGGTGTCACCTGCCTGTCCTTGACACGGTGATAGCAGTGCTGACCCATGGGGGTGCCCTGATTTTTTTCTGTGTGTGTGTGTGCGTGAGTGATAGTGTAGTTAACAGGAGAAGCTCTCTAAGCACAGATCAGGTAGCACTCATCTCCCTGAGATGAGGTAGCCTTGCCCCCCCCCCAAAAAAGAATGCACCACACCTTCCAACGAAGCTTTGCTGCTTTTGCTCATCCTGTTTGACAACAATTTCCCTCAGGATAAATAAAGTATTATCAATCTACAGATGGACATGTGCTTGTACACACTTGGGGAGAAAAAATATGAGTGGATTTAAGTGTAACAAGTGTACATGAACAGTATTAGATAAGGTTTATATCTATAAATGGACAGTCACTTTTTATTTTGTTCAAAATGCAAGCAATTGTGTATTTTACGTGCCATGCAATTGGCACAAAGTTATATTAGCCTCCTGGATGAATGTACTGTGCCTGTTTATATTCTGTAGTCTGCTGTTGTCCATTAATGCCATAGCTTACCCAGGGGGGTATGTTTTTATTTTAAAATATTAATACAATTTAATTAATATATCAATAATTTAATATATAAATATAATATTTTATATTCTTTTTAAATTTGAAAAATAACGGCACGAAAGCCGAAGAAGTAGCAGCTCCCATTAGAGCTGTCACTGCGATAGAAGGTGGGCCGGCTGCTGTCAGCCTTCAGCAATCTGCGTAATTTAAACATCATATCAGATGAAGTTAACAGTTCATGTTGAATATTGAATGTTAGCTTTCTGTAGCTTAACTGTACATTTTTGCTGTGTGAAACAAGCAGGAGTTTATGGGAGCAGCTACAAAGTCCTCGTTTCTTTACACTGGAGCTTGTTGAATGTGGTTTGATGAATTCCTCCATCTTTTTCCCAGTAAAGGTTTTTCTGGTGATTACAGAAATAAGCGCGAATTGCTTGAATCATTGCAGCCCTACTTTGTACATTATGAACAAAATAACCTTAGACTAACACATTTAGGGTTATGTTTTTTGTTGTTGTCTTTTTTTAAACACCCCTGACATTCTGACAGCCTGTAACACTTTCACTCCCAAATGCCAAGACAAAACAAGAAATCCCCAAAACAACCAAAAACAGAAAAAACAGTCAGTAGGCAGTGAGATCTGGAAGTCAATTAGGATTTGCAGAAGGACAAGTCACTGTGGATGTCAAATTTGGTTACATGCCAGTCTGTGTGAGCTATTTTTATAGCTTGTTAATTAGTAACAAGGCACCGTAAAACCTAAATAATCTACATATGAAATGGAATGACTGAGAACTGTAAGGAGACACTCTTTATTAACACTGGATGACTGAGGGGAAGATCTGGGTACTGCAATGGTAATTAAGATATCAATTCATGTCCTAAAGTTTTAGTTTAAGTTATGAGCTTGCATGCAGACCAGTAGCAAACATGACAGGTCTAGGGATGTGTATTTTTCACCAAAAAAGCAAAATATAATCTAAATATAACTAAAAAAGATAAATATGAGAAATGTAGAAATATAATTTAGACTAGCAGTAATATAATTGCTGCAGTCAAATCGAGAAAGGACAGCTGGCAAAAAAAGGAAAATGTAGTCTGAAAGTTAATAGGTTTATTAATCACTGCCTCATTAATAAAGCACGAATATGCTGACTGTAATTATAGTTGTGTATTCTGCAAACGAAATGTGTCGCTTAGCTGTATTTTTATAACATGTATGGCAAATTTAGCCTTAATCTTTCAGCTGCAACTCAGAGGTCAGCAGGTAATCCACCCAGATTTAACACTCTGTTTTAGGATTTACTCTATTTTGCTAGATGGAGGCCGAGCAAACAATGGATTAACTTTGAAATTGCTCGATCCTAACAGGATAAAAAAAGACTCAAGGAATTAAGTTCCTGACACTGAACATTTGTAATTCTTATTGATGTTTGCAGAGCAATCCAAAGGGCCATCTTGCTATAGATGCACCACGCTTCACAGGATCTTCTAGGAAAGCTGATGCTATTTTTTTTAAAGATAGTATACTGGTTACTAGGCAGTGAGCTCTGGAAGCCTTACCTCAGGCTACAAAGTTGCTGCAAGAGTTGCCTGTGAATGCTGGCTAACTTGCTTTGTAGTACAGCCTTCTGGAATCATTAGCTCTTGTTTTCCACCGCTGTTTCACTAATTGGCACCTCTGTGCTCTCGGCTCCGTGTTGCTCCCTTAGGTCGTTTCCTGTGACCGTTGATTCATCCATATAGGCTGGACTGTCACTGTCACTGGGCTGGTTGCCCTTACCTTTGCATTTCATTGGGACCTTTACTGGTCCTTAATTTAAGTCTTATTAGCCTGGTAAGTGTCCTGGTAAGTGTCCTGGACTAGTCCTCGTTGCTCTGATAATCCATGCTGGTCTTAGCCATTGACAAAGCACTGCGTCCTTTGGGAATCTTTCTTCTGACTAAATAGACTGACGAATAGCCAATTAGAGCTGTGTTTGGGCAGGCCACCATCATCCATCATTCTGCAGTGCTGCTGAATCTTTCTTCCAGCAGGGAAGGTGTGGTGAGCATATGCTCAATGGCACATTAAAGTGGAGACGGTGTTCTTTCTCATAATCTAATTAACTAGTCTTTATCAGTGTAATCTGTATATGTGTAACTTTGTAGGCATAGCAGTGTTTACACAGGCTCGAACTGTTAGCACACACACACGGAGAATGTTGTAAAATTGACACATGGATCCTGCTTGACTGTTGGAGGTTCTGTTTGTTTGAGGCGGTGCTATTGTTTCGAATGAATTGCATTTTGTATAGAGTAATGGACCGTAGATGGTGCTATTGTATTTCATTTCAGGCCACTGCCATGTTATGAATGCTTCATCTGACACAGCATCTGTGTGACGGTGACTGCATCGACAGCGCTCTCACTTAAAATCTTTATTTGAATATGAGATATCACTGGCGATTCTTTTTTACACAATGCAATTCTGTGCTTCTTAATGATTCTTTTTTTTTGCTTGTTGAGGCAGAACAGTGAAACTAAACGTCGAGCTGTCATTTGCCATGTTTGTCTTCAGGAGGCCTTTGGAGATGTAACGGAGCGGAGGATGCTCAGAGAGAAGTTGCGCTGCAAGAGCTTCAGGTGGTACTTGGATAACATTTATCCCGATATTCACATCCCACAAGATCGGCCAGGCATGTTTGGAATGGTGAGAACAAAGTAAGACATTATGAGCTTCTGTAAGCTAGGTTTTACCACTACCTAAAGATATCTTGTTACTGCTTTTTGCTAGCTTAAGAACCGGGGCAAGACCGACTACTGTTTTGACTACAACCCTATAGATGAGAACGTGGTGGTGGGCCAAAGGGTCATCCTCTATCAGTGTCATGGAATGGGCCAGAACCAAGTAAGTAATGCCAGTGATACAGGAAAAGCACCTGCGTCTTCATTTGCTGAACAGCTCACCACACCTAAAACAGGGTTGCACGCTAGTTTGCTGATTAGCTACTTAGCTACAACCCAATTTCAATCACGTGAACTCAACTTTCAGTTAGATTTTATTGAATGTTGGTTTTTGTCCTTGCTTTTTGAAGTTAAACACAACACACTGTTTGCTCTGTTATATGTGAGCTTGACCGCTCATTTGTTCACTCTTGTTCAGTTAATCCTGGCACTCTTGCAAACCACCATTATTCAATCTAATATGAATGTCCTCTTTTCAAATAGCTCAGACAAAATAAATGTACAAATTGTGTCTCTCCTAACATTTTTTTTTTTTTCCCTCAAACAAATATTGTCTTCATTGTCTTCAGTTGGCACAATTATATTGATGGAGAGGACCCTTATAGCTTTAAAAACTGACATAACAATTGTGTTTGTCAGTCTTTTGCCCTTTAACAGCTTCGCTATACATCTCTGATTTATTGCCCTAATAAATGCCTTCTGGACCCGTTAGTTGAGCGTGTGGAGCCCAGCTGATTTCTCTCAGGTCACAGCGTGTAATGAAGGATGATTAGGCTTCTGTGATGAGAGCCTTCAATACTATCTGTGTATAAAGATTTTTGTTTTTAAAATCTTTTGGAAATGCGTGATATGTTTTTGATTTAGAGTGTTTTATTTTATTGCCTCCACTGTGCTCAGGTCCTTTGGCCATATTCTGAGTTTATTGTCCCGGGCCTGGTTTCATTTAGTTTTGTAAAGCACTTTATAACATTAAGTGATCATTGTCACACCTTTGGGAGGCATTGCTGACTAGTTAAAGTGAATCAGATTGTTCTCTTGACCACTGAACTTTGTGTTTGTCTACTTGTAGAGTAGAGAATCTTCTGGGTTCCTGTCTTATTATCTACAACTTTTGCATCCAGTGGCATTAATCTGTACCACCACATTTGATAGCAATAATTAGAAATGGCGCCTGATCTCCGTGGCGCTTCCCATTTATTCACCGTCTCCTTCTCTGTCTTCTCCTTCTGTTCTTCACTACTCCCTGTTTTACATTTATCTGAAACAAAAGTAATCATGGATATAAATAGCATCTCAGTTTCTTTCAAATTAAGCATATAGTCATTCTATTTCCTCTCAGACTACAAGGGTTTGTGTTGTGTACTCTTACAGACCTGGGAATAATGAACATCATCTGTTATTCCAGGCTATAAAATTATATGATGGCTTTGTTGATCCAAAGGGAATGCATATTTCCCAGTGCCTTTTCCTTTGTGATGTTCAGTAATCCAGGAAGCACTGCGAAATTTAGCATTGTTATTCCAGAACATCTCTGTGGACACAAACTGATGTTATTATTGTAGAAAGTGGGGATAGCTGCCTTATGAGACTACTGGGCATGCTACAGAGACACATTTCACATTTTAACAAACAGACGCTTAAGCCATCGCTCTGTCCTAAATATAGATCCCTAACAGTGCCATTCTTCTGTTTTAACTCAATTTTGGCTAACCGAAATCGTTGCATTTTTCTCAGCTAAAAAAAAAAAAGAGTGGTGAATATTAAGGTGTGTAAACTTGTGTTCACTGTATTAGGAACACCATGCTAATGCTTTGTTGGACTGCCTTTTTGCTCTCAGAGCTGCCTTAATCTTTTGTGGCATAGATTCAACAAGGTGCTGGAAATGTTCCTCTGAGATTTTGCTCCATATTGACATGACAGCATCAGACAGTTACTGCAGATTTGTCAACTGCACATGATGTGGATCTCACATTCCAGCACATCCTAAAATGTGCTTTATTAGACTGAGATCTGGTGACTGTGGAGGCCATTTGAGTGCAGTGAACTCGCTGTCATGTTCAAGGAACCAGCTAGAAATGATTTGAACTTGAACATGTCACTTTATTTTTTCTGAAAGTAGACTTTTGGAAGTCTACTTTCAGTACCACCACAGCCTACAATACACATGTAGGCTGTGGTGGTACTAAGGGGCCCAAAATGTGCCAGAAAAGTATTTCCTCCTGTTATTATGCCACCACCAACAGCCTAAATTGTTTATTTGAGCCAGGATGGCTCCATGCGTTCATATTTCTGTTTTTCCAACCTTCTGTTGTCCTATTTTGATGAGCCTCTCCAAATTATAGCCTTGGTCTCCTGTTCTTAGCTGACAGGAGCAGCACCCGGTGTGGTTTTCTGCTGTTGTAGCTCATCTGCTTCTAGGTTTGACATGTTCTGCATTCAGAGATGCTCTTCTGTATTATACCTTTGTTGTAATGACTTACGGTTGCCTTCCTTCAGCTCCAGTCTGGCCATCTGACATCAACAATGGATTTTCATCCAGAGATTTAGTGCTCACTGGATAATTTCAATTTTTTTATATCATTCTCTATAAACCCTAGACAAAGCTGCGTGGGAAAATCCCAGTAGATCAGCAGTTCCTAAAATACTCAGACAAGCCTGTCTAACATCAACAACATTGCCACGTTCAAAGTAACTAAAATCGCCTTTCTTTCCCCATTTTGATGCTCGGATTGAACTTCAGTAGGTCACGTTTAGATATGTGCATTAACAGGTGTATCTAATAAAGTGACCCAGTGACCCCAGTTGTTTTGTCTCCTCCTAAAGTTCTTTGAATACTCTACAAATGGTGAGATCTGTTACAACACAAGGGAACCTGCTGGATGCATCGCGGGTGACAACATCAGTACCTACTTGAGTATCCAGCTGTGCGGAAAACGAGGGCAGCCTGTACCTTCAGACCAGAAATTTATCTTCCGAAAGGTACGGTGTAAAGTATTTTAGTCTAGCGAGTATATGTGTATATCTTTTAAGTCCAAATTTGAACTAATAGCGTTGAAACAGGAAGTAATATGGTGGCACTGAAATTGCAGCATATCATTAATTTTTGCTGTCTGGGAGAGAATAATAAAATGTGGAATATTAAATCAATGTCGGGGCTAAAATGTGGTTCTTTGTTGGATTTTTCTGTGACATCATGACTTCTCCTTAGTAGTTATTTTCCTTTTTGAGCTGCCACTAATGTTTTAAAAGATGACCACCCAACACTGCATTAAATTATTGACTGTATAGTTCCTCACTCTTACAGTCACCTTTTAACCAGCCACTTAGTTTCTCTTACTCCATCGACTATATCTTTTATCCCTTCAGAGAGAAATTGGTATACACTGTACAACTCCAGTTCTGAAAGTCCCATAGGCGTTTAACAATATATGTCATTTTTTAGTTTTTAAAACACACTGAATTCAAATGTATACACTCGTGATATATGTTTGATTCAGATGGTAACTGTAATATAGTGTATTAGTAGCAAGCTGAGGATTCACAACACAATACTGGGAGTTGGTGACATCTCCCTACATTCAAATGAGACATCTAAATGTAAATGGAGCCCCAAAACATGGAATGAATGTAAAAAGGAGGTATGTGGGGTAAGTGTTTGAGGAGAGGGGAATTGGGCAGTAGATGGAGGGAAAATGAAGTGGAGCACAAAATAAAAGTACAGATCGATCTGACCAGGTCCTCTGTGTTCTGTAAGCTCTGGTGCTCTTAAAACTTTGATGTGTAAAGAATAATGAAAGTAATATCACAGATCTGCTCTTTGTTCTTTAGACATGCATTACTAATAGACATTTTAAAAATACTTTCCCAATTTTTCAGGATGGGAGTTTGTACCATGTCCAGAGCCAGAAGTGTGTTGAGGCAGTAGGCAAGACAGACAACGGGATACCAGCACCCTCACTCCAACCCTGCTCTGATAGCCTCCACCAGAAGTGGTTCTTTGAAGAGAAAGCATAATGCTCCAACCCTAGGATATGTTTTTCTTACCCTTAATGGACCTCAAATGAGGACACTTTTGTGCTTCCTTTCAAACTTCAAACCTCCTATAAATTCTTGCTCATTGGGTGAAATCTATCAGTATTTACTTTCTACAATACTTCTGCATAGACACTTGTTGGGAGAACCAAGCCTATAGGACTATGCATTATTTTTCTCATCAAAGAGATGTTTGAAAACTAGTGTTGCTTTGCACAGCTACACATGGGATTACTATCATGTTTTTTGCGGGCTGTTTTACATTTACCTACTCTACGGCTGTTGCAGTTTTACTGCTTTACCCAGAAAGAGGCAAGGGGACAAAGAAAGTTGTGCATCCATACAGAAAGAAAACAGCGGCTTCATAAATATGTCGGCAAACTCTGACCATTTTATGAGCAAGCATCTGGAATTTCAGTGATGTTCAGGGGCATTTCATGAGGTGTTATTTTATATTTTTGTCTTATCCTCTAGAGGGGGCTAAATCTCCTATCTTTACATTCCTTTCTTGTATTGGGCTGTCTTTGTGAGTAGGAAGTGGAACAATTTTTCAGGTATTTAGATGAGAGCCTTTTCAGGACATAAAAGTGCTTGTCACTCCTTGCTACGTACCAGGGGCTTAATAATAATTAAAAAAAAGGCATTGTGCAAGTACCTAGTACCTCTTCAACGTAATCTCTAACTACTGATAACAGGAGAAACTCCATATGTATTCTGTTCTTGTGTGCTTTGTATGAATATGAATCAGAGGTAACAATGGCTTGGACTGTTTTGCTAGCTTTTGAAATATTTGTTTTTTCCCAGCATAATGTAATTCTGTTTTGTGCTCTTTAATGAAATGCAGCTTGAAAAGACTAAATTATAGCAATAATTTAAGGATTCACTTCATGTGGTGTCAGTTATGTTTTTAAATGATTTATTTTAGAGATGAGTTTAATTATTGTGTAATTTTGAGGCAATTCGTATGCACAGACGTGGAAGCTTACTCCCTTATGAATCGCTCTGTGGGGTTGCCCTGATCTCGTTTTGTGTCCATCTGTCAGGATCAGAAAACTATAGATCCCTCTGAAGCGCCGCTGTGGTCACTTGTGTGGCTGCCCTGCAGGCTCTGCAGGGAGTCCAAGGGAAACACCGTGGAGGAGCAGACAGTTGTCAGTGTCTTCAGGCTGCTGGGATACCAGATGTTTTCCTGATTGATTCTCTGGTCCTCTTCAAATTCTTTATCGCCGCTTCTATGTGTGTCAAAGGTGTTCAGTGGAGGGCTTATCTTTTGGACTCGCACCAGCCAAATCCTCCTCAGATGAATACTTGTATACTTGTGTGCTTTAGGTTTGATTTATGAACGTAAGACATAAAGAGCAGAGTTTGCGACAGCAGAAGCAGATAATGGAGGAGATTGAATGAAGCAATTTGCGACCTTTTTCTCACCATTAACCTTCCCAGGCTGTTTGCCCATCAGTCTGAAAGGAGTTCTGTTATGACCTGATGTTAGGGGACTTTTGTGCTGAAATGGATTTTTTGCTATTGATTGAGAATGTATGCTCACAATATGAAAAAGTAGGAAAAGAAAAAGACATTTTATACGGTGTCATTACTGTGGCTTACTGTGACTTGAGCAGTCAAGTTCCCTTCTGTTGCCAAATTGAATGAATGTAAGGCCTCAGTCACACAGGCATAAAGACCTGTTGGCAACCATCTGGCAACCACCAAGGGAAAAATGTGTATTTCTCGATGGGTTGCAAATGGTTGCTGGAGGTTGCTAGCAGTGGCTGTGAAATTGATTGCTAAACCTCCCAAGAGTCGCAAACAGTGATCGAAAACCTCCTTGAGATTGCTTCGGTTGCTGGCAGTTTGTTGCTAGTTAGTTGGTTGGTAAATGCAATCTTGGCTAGAAATACTTGCGCACTATTCATCAAGTGGTTGTGAAACGTGTGACACAAACAATAGAGAACGTTTACCTTTAAAGCAAAAGTTACACCTTTCAAAAAATGTTAGTTGCAGTGGAAAGGCACAACTTTTTCTTTGAAGGCAAAAGTTCTTGTCCTCTGGTTTGCATCACATTCTTTCAAGCTTGACTGCACAGTGTGTTTGCAGACGATGTAGTTCATGAAAACGGACCAATTTGACCAAAACAATTGCAAGAAGGTTTTTGGTGCACCACCCTTTTTTTTTTTTTAAAACAATCTGACCTAGCGACAGTCAGCAACTCCCAGAAACCTTTTGCCAACTGGTTGGGGAGTACACATTTTGTCGTAGCAACCAGCCGCTCGGCCTGTGTGACTCAGGCCTAAAAGTGATGAGATGCTGCAAGAGTCTTATCTGCAGCTCTGAACGTGCATTAACAGTTTCATTGCACTGTGCAGCTTGTAACTTGCACCCTCACACATTTATTGCATATCAAGATGGAGAAAAACTGTAGACTTAAAACAAATAATGGGGTAAGGTTTACAGTAGTCCACGAAGGTTTTTCTTTTTTAAGATTATACGTAGTACATTATTGTGTGGACAGTGCTAAGTAATAGGTGAAGTGTACCAAATGACTAGTAGGAAACTTGTGGTTGATTTCACAAAAGGAGGAAATTTGACTCAGGACTATATATGTTGTCAGGCTACAACAGTGATAGTGGTTGAGCTGCTCTCCATAGAAGAGCACTCTATGCCTTTGTAAGTTTGAAGCAACTTGCATCAAATTCATAGTCCAGTGCAATCTTAGACTCTCCTTCACCTAGCTTTCCACGGCTTAGTGTAGATCATGCATGATCGGTGAAATTGCCCCTTTGATGCATTACTAATGCTTTATATGTTAAACACTTAAGAAGTGGCAGCTCTTCAATTTTCCATCAGTTTACATCTTTGGCCTGAGTGGAGGGTAAATATTCTCTTGGTATTAAAAAAGGGTTATTTATTGTCCCCTGTAGCCATCTGTTATTCCAGCCATGTCCTATGTAGTAAAACATTTTTACTGTGATGTTATATTTTTGTATGCTAATTTGTTACGGTGCAAGCTGCAGCAATAAAATTTATATTTTGCCAGTTTAGGGTTATATCTCTGCAGCAGGTCATATAGGGTTTTATATCAACCATGTCATTAATACAGATTTTCTAGGGATCGGCTATAGCACTTGAACCTGTAAAGTGGATGATTGCATTGCGACCATGCATCGCTATTGTACGATATCATTCACCTTCCATTTGTTAATGTGATAAATATGCACTAATAATAATGCTAGAATTCAAAGACCATGTCTGCTGTAATAATCCTGTCAGTAACTCCAGTGGCCTTAAATTGTAATGAAATAATTGAAGAATGTAATGAATACATTGTTTTTCCTTTAATAATTATTAGATCTAATAAATGGACTACATTTGATGTCACTGTGTCTGCTTTTTTTTTTTTTTTTTTTTTAAAATTTTTTTTTTTTTTTTTTTTTTTAGGTTTTTAAATTTTTTTTTTTTTAAAAATTA
>VURO01025273.1:26029-36762 GCA_015108175.1 Pelvicachromis taeniatus
GATCCCTTTTCAATTGAAAGAAGTTATGTGTCCAGTCCTATCACAGTTTGCATGAAATGAAAGCTTTAGACAAGTCGTTTGGCTCAAAGTCTTTTCGCCTCAATGCTGTGGTCCACAAATGTGTTCTTTTGGGAATTTACACACAAAAGAAGCCTATATGAAGAATGCGTTGCAGGTCTTCATGCTTTTGGTAACTGTTACTGTAGGCTATGTCAATTTGAGGCCATTAACCAGATGTCACACTAAACACAAGCACAGATATAGTGACATAAACAACTGACCAATACCACTTTCAGTGTCTCACTACAGATTATATTACTTTAAGATTTAAAAAAAAAAAAATTCTATTATCAGGACAGAAGAACGGCTGAAATCTGATATAAGAATGGGTCTGAACGTTGACCCCTCTTAGCAGAGATGTACCTCACAATTTCAAAAATGGCACCGTACATATATATCAGTGTGTTTCAAAGGCCTCTGAGCTCGGCTGCATACAGATAGCATTGGTTGTAGACTCTTACCTATAGATTATAAAGGATGCTTAACACGTGGAACCAGTGTGTTTGGCAGCAGAGCATTATGGGTGCAGAGTTCCATGAATGCCAAAACGGGGGGTGCGCTCTGCTCTGTCAGTGAGCCAAGTCACCGACCTTTCCAGCGTGCTGATCGATAAGGCTTAGCAATGCAGGGCTCCGGAAATCTCTCAGCAGAGAGACAAGAAGCAGGAGGCTCACACTGTCAGATGATGGCTAATTGCCTGTGGTTTCTAAACTCACCTGTTCCTGCTTGGTGGGGGTCTCCATGGTATGACCGAGCCCCCCATGCCTCCTGGGTCCTTCTGTGAAGTGTGGGTCCCCAGATCGTGGTGGAAGTTCAAAGTGTATCTGCTGGGTAATGTAAGATGGCATAAATGGTGTAGATACTTTACACAAGCTATTTACAATACAGTGATAGTAAGTAGTAATAATGTACTTTTTATACTTCTCAGTCGAATAAGCCTCATGTAAATACTGCTCTGAGAAATAATGCGTGTGATGAAAGGGAACACAACCTCGCTGGATAGGAACATTTTGTACATGGATTATAATGCATCTGACAGCCTTCTTTGCACCCTTGAAATCTAAACTGCAAGTGTAGTGCAGAGCACACTGCTCTTTATAAATGCCCAGTTCAGTACCCCAAAGTGACAGGTGAGCAATGCTCAGCGGGTAGTGGTATGTAAATGGTGCATGTAGGACCGCGCTCATTGAGTCCCGCATGCTGGTAATGAGCCTGCAGACATGTGGAGGAGTGGCAGCGAGCAGGGCCAACTCCTCTTACTGCCTAACTCTGCTTTCATTGCCCTGCTTTCATCAAGCTCAAGTGTCACAGCTATTAGACCTTTGTGCAATGTTGAAGGGGGGGAAGTTGAATGTGCCAGCACGGTTGGCTAGGTTACTTCCAAACTGCTTCCCACAGCAGCTCTTTGATTAACTACTCAAAATGATGATTAGCCTGAAGCATTTCTTAAACATATTGCATGAATAAATGCGGTCCCTTTTAGTTTAACGTCTTGTGTGTGGCTTTGCCGATAAATCCCTCGAACGCGGCATTATCAGTCGATGTTGCAGATTCTGAAGCGGTAATTCTGCGCCAGATAACACAATGACAAACGCCTTCCACCGGGCTCATGTGTAAATGAAACATCTGAAATGAAGTTTGTTATTTTTCAGGATGAGAACGATAAAAGGTTTCTCTTCTTATGTAACTGATTGTACAAGCGAGTGGAATTCACTTTAATGAGTCACCGCCTTGTAAAAAACACGTGAACACATGTTTATGCTCTTCTTCTGTTGAGTCTTTCTTTAAAGTCATCACTTTTGTTGTTCTGCTTTAACCTTTAATTTTATTTGCCCTCAGATTTTTAAATCTGCACTAGAGTTATTGCACGCTGTGTCACAGGGCACCTAGTCACATCTGGCTCTGGTCCTTGCAGATCCCAAACAAAGTCTCAGTAGACGTCAGCATCGTAAACAGGAAGTGTGTTTCTTTCTCTACTAGGAAAATTTCATGATGCAAACACACGCAAGATGTGAAATGGGGACACACAGTGTATTGAGTGAACACAGTCAGAGGAAGACTACGGAGCTCCTGCCAGAGAGTAGCCAGCGAGTGAGTGGCAGGTGGCCTGGCCCCAGGGACTCCTAATGAAGAGTCTGCCTGCCTGCTTATCGATCCAGCCACATCATCTGATCTGATGCCTGCTTGACTGGCAGAATAGGGATGGCCTTAATGGGCACCTGGGGCCAGACAAACAGAAGACATCAACGTGGCTGTAATGTTCCGATTTTGAAATGTGTTGGAGGAAAGGTGCGCTTATTTCCTTTGTGACTTGCCGTTGTGGCAGAAACTACTACGGAGCACTTGGAGAGGCGCTTACTTGAGTGGGTGCTGTATTATATGAGTCACTTTCTTTAATGTTAAACCGCTTTCTCATCTTTTGTTGCAGCAACATAAAAAGACGAGGCAGCCGAGACAACAGCTGTCCACTGCCTGTCACACTGAGAGACAGCATTTCTTATCTACTGTCCGGCATAATAACACACGCTGTGACTGTGGCCACGTTTCCATCATTTTGAAGAGCATTACATCAAATTACATTCTTTCTTTTTTTTTTTTTGCAGGCTTACTGTAACCCTGAGTCTAATGACTGTTAGAGTCTCAACCCTTACCCTAACCTTAAACCAAGTCTTCCTGAAAGAACGGATGATTTATGTTGAGGGAATATCCTTTTTGCACCCCAGAGGAAGGTGGGCACCCACAATGTGACTGTGTAAAGCTCCTTCAAGCTCATTATTTCTGGGACTGTCACTGTGTGGCATGCTGTGCTGGTTGGGTAATGCATCTTAAGCCTTAGCTATCAAATATGAATGAAGCACTGACTTCCTCATCTATCTTTCATGGATTTCATTTGTTAAGCTATTTGCCAGCAAAAATATTTTTGGATGTTCTCTTACTGTTGTGAATAATGTGCTCGAACAGCAGCGGCCAGTCTATTAGTGAACTGAACATAATGTTCCAGGTTACGGAGTGTATTTAGTTCAAACCTTTGCATGAATGTTTCTTCATCACTGTAACTGATAGTTAAAATGTTCATCTCCCTTTTTGCGTGGTGTCATGATTAAGACTGCATAATATACAATACTTTACTGTGCTGGGGAGTGTAAGGGAACAGCTTACTCCGTCTGTGAGCTTGTGCCTTTTAATTATGCTGAGTGAGTTAGTTTGTGTCTCTATATGCAATAAAAGCCTGTTAACGCATTTGTGCATGTGCATCTGTACGCCCTCTTGTCACCTACCATACACAAGTGAGAGGGTGAATGAACGCAAATGTTTTTATGTGCATACTGTTGTTAAACATGTTTGCAGGAGAGTATCGTACAGCACGTATTATGTATTTTCACTGGCTCACAACAAATGCGTCATGATATAATGCATGTGCATAGAATATAATGCATGTAATAACATGCATTATATTCTATATAATAAACTTTGTTTAGTGAGCACCTTTCAAAAACGAGGTTACAAAGTGTTTCGCAAGCTGAGATGGGAAACAGCAAATAAAACATTTAAGTGGAGATAAAGGTGAAACAACATTGGCTACAGGAATACTGGCAGTACATGGAGATTAAAAGTCAAGAACAAAAAATGTTTTAATTCAAAGCAAATATTACTTTTTTTAAAATGATCAATTGGAGAAGGTGATAGAACAGTTACCAAGGACAATATAGTAATAACTCAAAATGAAGGCAACGAGAAAACCTTCGAAAATATCTCTTTAATAAGGATTTAAAGGACTATCATGAGCTTGTTGATCTCCTCTCCCCAGGTTAATGGTTCAGAAAAGACCCGGTGTGGGATGACCAGCAGAGCCTCGGCTGACGACTTGTCATGACCATGGGCGTATGTTTTTAGGAGATCTGTTTTGGTATGAGCTCTAAAATCAGTTCTAAAATGAATAGGCAGGCACTGAAGAGAAGCTAAAATAAAAGTGGACCAGGTACAGTTTGTGTAAATTTTGTTGGCTCAGTGAAGTGTATAGTGACTTGTAGTAATTTAATCTAGAGGAGATAAAAACATTTATCACTGTCTCTAGATTTCGTTTTGATGAAGCTGAGCTGAACTTACTGAGATTCCTAAGCTACATTTAAAACAAGACTAAATGTAACTGACATGCTGAGGTGGTTGTCAAAGACACCAAGGGTTTTACAATATTGGCCTAACTTCATCAGTGAGGAGCTCAGGTGTGTAGATGTGAGTGTGCTTGATGCATCAGGGCCAGTACCTGTTATCTCAGTCTGTCCCATCCAGCATTTAACATCTTAGAAACAGTCATTCAAAGCATCTAGTTTAGGAACTCTACTGTGGTTCAAAGAGATGTACAGTACACAGCACACACATTACACACAACACACAGCACACACAGTACACAGCACACATAGTATTCCTAGTATTCAGTGCCATTTGAATCCTGATAACAGATAAGAGGGGTTTTTTTTTTGTAAAAAAAAAAGTCCATTAATTAGTTTAACCCGGCACTAACATGGAAAACAATTATATTTTTGCAATAATCACTGATTTATTTATTTATTTATTAGCACAATAGCCTAAATTCATCTTTGTTCAGTTGCTAATATAAGTCATAAAAATCCCCCATGTTTGACATTTTTTCATTACTGTTACATAACCTATTTATAATATTCTACATTTTTTCTCTTATTATTCTGTGTTTCTGAATGATTCACAGATGAGTAAAAGCATAACCAGTCCACCCCGTTGCCTCTATTTACAGTATAAACTTGTTTTTCTTGTAATTTTTTATCATATAGTCGAAAAAGTTGTGCACATGCACATCACATGAGTAATAATGGCTGACTTAAGCACAAACTGTCCTCCCTTTGCAAATCATCCTGTTGCTTTTTGCACAGTAAATATGGACACACAGTACTAGGTGGGTCGGTCATTAATATGATAAATATTTTTAATGCTTTATGGTTATTTTCATTTAATAAATTTGAGAATCTTTAAACCTTTACAGGATTGGACAGGGTTAATTAGGGATGGTTGAGACATGAGGTTCAAGGGGCATTTCATCTACTGAATGTAAAAAAATAAATAAAATTTTATTAATGTATAAATAAAATTTTAAATAAATTAAAAACAAAAAACAAAAAAACAAGTACAAGTATTTACTAGTGTGATGTCACCCCTATTCACCCCTGTTATGCCCTGTCCATCCTGTTTTCACCCAAAATGAATCATACATATGGTTAATTGAAAGGACAAAATAAAAATGTAATTGTACTTCAAAATAGGTCATTCTATTTCTTTGATAATACTTGTTTACTAACACTTTTTAAAAATACATTTGTAAAGTCAGAGACATTGTAGCTCTTAGATGCCCCTCATTTATGGAGGATTTGGACAAAATTCGACCTGTATATTTTTCTAGTTTAACAAGCCCTTTTTCAGATGAAATGATGGACTCATGACCTTTTTTTAAAATAAATAAATAAATAAATAAATAAATAAAGTAACTACTTTGAAATTGCACTGAATAGTAAGAATGACCCATATGAGAATCACATGAGTCAAATATCATAATGGATATTTTTCCACATATACGTTTGTTTGTGTTTTTGCGTTTTAGTTTCGGAAAGTGCTCTGTAATTAGAAAAAGTTCACAAGTGTGGCATCATGATTTTAATTCATCCTCTCTTCGTAAAGTAGCTGATCACAGAGACCGTAATGGATTTCGAGAGACAAAAAACATTACAGAGCTATTAGGATGAAGTCATCAGGAAGCAATCCACAAGCAATCAGTGATCAATATACGTGCTGGCTCTCAGAGGCGTTGGGGCATGTCTTGTGTCCATTAATACAATTTCCCCAAGTGCTCTTCATTCACTACATCTTTATCACAGAGAGCCACACTGATCAGCCCACACATAAATCATCCAGTGGCTTTTAACCCCTTTAGAGCACGCACCTCTTTGTCTTGCTGGATGGAAAGATGGTTGTGTATAATTAATGCTGGTGGGGTGAGTCGAGGTGGGAGGTCTTAGAAATGTGCCGCTCACCCCTTCTATCTCTGAGCATGTGCGCTGCAGGGTGGCACATGCTCATGCATCAACATCTGTCATTAACTTGACCCAGAGAAATGCCTTGATTTCTTTTCCTGTGCCTCTTTTGTCTGCAACTTATTCTCCAACTCTCTCTCATTTCCCCTCAATTCCTCCTTTTGAACTCTCGGCTCTCTCTTCGCTCTTCTCCTTATCGCCCTTCCACTCTCCTGAAAGTGTTATTTCCAAGTACAGTACAGTTCCTACTCAGATTTTGTTTGGTGAAGATTATTACGCTTGCAATGAATGTGAAAGGATTCATCTAATACATTTTTTATTTGCTTGCCTTTGTGTGTTTGGATCTCTTCATACCCACTAATTAGAATGACAGTTTCTATTAATAGTTTGGGGCTAATGTGCAAAAGCGTGACTCCGGCTTTCTTACTATCTCGTTTACTGTGCTCTCTGGTCACCCCGGGCCCTAATTATCGAGCTGACGATCTGACATCCGACCACTAAAACAGAGATGACACATTGACATATTGTCACATCCAACTTTAGCCTGGATCTTTTTAAACTTGAGATTATGCTCCAATCCACAGACTGGCTTTATCTTTTTAGCCGCGTCTAAGAATTTATGAACATTTGCTTAGAGCCTGTATGATTAAACTGGGTTCTCCTATATCTGAAAATCTTTAAACAGAAAATTCATTACTTGTATATATAATTTATAGTTTGCAGATTATGCGTTTGGAGAATTCTGCATGACAGAAGAGATTAATCAATCAGAGATAAGAGGGCAGTGGACAGTGGGTGTGGTAGCCTTTCAGTAGCCTGTGTATTATTGATTTCACTCCAAATGTGGTATGATAATACTGCTGCCACATGTTGCTATAGCAAGTATGAAACACACTCATTAGCATACACATATACTGAACGGACGGTATCTTATTTTGTGGATCCAGCTTCTGTTTGTTTTCTTTGTCAAAAACAGATAATTTCCTTCTTTTCCCTTCAAGAACAGCAGCGATCATACACACTTCTTTGCAAATCCATGGTTCACCATTACACCAAACACAATGGCTTGATGAAAATATGATCTGCATATTTGCTTTGTATACACAGTCACTTTTACTTGTGATATGTTCAACCAGGCATGTGGAGTTGCTGTTAAAATTATTGTCTTTGTTCTTGGAGCTCCTATGCTGTAGATGACGTTGGAAAGATTCATTGTAAGTGTGATTATGTAAGACACGGTTCTTGCTATTACTAGGACTTGACAGTAATCAAAATAGTGTCCTCCCACAGCACAGCTGCAAACTGAAGCTCCTTTGAAGGCAGTGGCCTACTTTATGCGGTCTTTTTTCATATTCTTGATTTAATTTCAGAATGGAATAAGAAAGGCTCTGATAACCTCTTTGACCAGGACAAATGTAGCCTGCCCATTCACGATTATCTCTCCAGGGTGCACAGTGGAGAGCAACCTTTAAATCAGAAACACGCAGTGCTTTTTTTTTCTTTTCTTTTTGGGCCATTTAGACACAATGAGCCTGCCGATCCTACACGCTTTATTTTCTATAGTAGTGTTTGTTCAAGAAACCGGCCACACTGCATCTCATGTTTTGACACTTTTGCTGTAATTATTACTTTCAAGCCACCAGGCGCCTGGGCTGAATGAAAAGAAAAAAAAAACCAAAAAACAGTGTTGCCACATCAATTCAACCATTTGTGGAAATTACTAGGTGGGCAAGCGGAACAGAATCCTCTTCTTTTCTGGGAAAACAGTGCTGTCCTCCTCTATGCATGATTATAGACATAACCATATAACATTAAATAATATAATATGTGTAATCTCAGCTGTCATGCTAATTAATTGTGCAAAACGATACATTTTGAAGTTTGGAAAAAGTGGACTCCCCCTCATGTGCTTCACAGTGGTTTGGTCCACTGCCTACAATTCCTAAACTCCTATACTATGCAGTGCTGAACCTCTAAAACAAAGGTTTGTAAAGGCATTGCTCTCATCGCCTACTGTTCAGTAGCATAAGTTTAAACCAGACTGCATTTTGTCAGCTTCATTACCTCCCAGTTGAATCATTCAGCTGCCATATTGTTATAGGGTAGCTACGTCTCCTAATAGTGTTTTTGTAGGTAGGAGTTCTGCTCGCAATTAAAATTATTACAATTTGTTGAATTTCCAAGCAATTTCTAAGTGATTTGCCTGGTATTTATTTTTGATAGAATTCTCTAATTTCCAACACCCCTGCTGGCCACATATCTAAGCATCTGTTTTTCTTGTTGAAGATAAATAGCAACCACACTGAAAACCCCTGTAGGCCACAGACAGCAGTTGCTGTTGAATAAAACGCCATATATTTGTTTTATGTCTGCAGAATGTGATAATATTCCAATTGTAGCAAAATGTTGCTTATTTCCCAAGTTGACTTAAACCAAACAAACGCCTGTAGTAACACCGGCTTCTGTGATAGTACTTAAAAGTATCAACTATTATACATTGTAGTGAAATAATAATCACACAGTAAAAATACTAAACTAGTACACAAAATGATCCTGGTGTGCTGACAAACAGAGGAATCCTGCTCATGTGTAAAAGAGCAAGGCCTTAACTGTACACCCCAGTGACTTTTGGTTTTTAGTAGTTTTCTTTTATCTTGATGTCTACAGACTCATTTATGTTTCAGCTGAATCAAAGCCTTTAATAAATATTAAAGAAATTAAGAATGTAATCCTTCAGTTTGCTGCACAACACTTGCTTGTTTATCTTTAATGGTAAATGGCCTGCATTTGTATAGCACTTTTCTTAGTCCCTTTACACTACATTCAGCCCTGGGGGCACTGACAGAGGCGAGGCTGCCAGACACTGGCGCCACAGGGCCCTCTGACCATCACCAGCAAATATGGGGTTAGTATCTTGCCCAAGGATACTTGGCATGTAGCCTGGGATCGAACCACCGACCTTCCGGTGAGGAGGTGACCCGCTCTACCACCTGAGCTACAGCCAGTTCATTATTAATAACGTTGCTCCAAACAAGTAAAAACAACAAATGTTGATAATGCTACCTAACAAATAAGGATATATTAGAACTAAATTTAGCAGTTCTAATATATTTAAAATAGATAAAGTTATAGTCACTGCACTGTGCAAAATCCTACTGACTTACTTGCTTAGTTCTTTGCTTGGTTGGCTGTTTTAATTCTTGATAGTAAAGTGTTAAGCTAATCACATTAGCTTAACACTTTACTATCAAGTTTTAAACCTATCAGTGAAATTAATCAAATGCCGGGAAACTGGTAACATTGTTTCATTTTTCTTTTCCCGTCACCCCCAGTTGGGCTCAACAGATGGCCATCCCTCCCTGAGGCTGGTTTTGCCAGAGGGTTCTTCCTATTAAAAGAGTTTTTCCTTCCCACTGTCACCAAATACTTGCTCATAGAGGGTTGTATGATTTTTGGGGTTTTCTCTCTTTTATTGTTGGACTTTACCTGACAATATAAAGCGCCTTGAGGCGAGTCTTGATATAATTCGGTGCTATACAGATAAAATTGGATTGAATTGAATGAATCTGTCTGATTAATTCAGTCTAGCTTCCTTTGCACTCTTGGTATATTATATAACAGTTACTGAAAACCTTAACTAACCTTTTCCATGGCAGACATTAGGTCCCTTGGCCACCTTTTCAATTGCTTGATAACACCAATATCTAATAAAGCAATCACATGGCAGCAATTCAGTGTATGCATACATGTAGACATGGCCAAGACATCTTACTGAAGTTCAAATGGAGAAGAATGCGGACGAGATCTAAGTGACTCTGAATGGTGCTTGTTGGTGACAGATTGGCTGACCTGGATATTTCAGAAATTACTTGTCTACTGGGATTTTTCCACTCAATCATCTCTAGAGGTTTAAGATGTTGCTGGGACTGATAAATCTCAATTTCTGCTGCAACATTCAGAAAGTAGCATTAAAATTTGATGTAAACAACATGGAAGCATTGGATCCATCCTGCCTTGTATCAGTACTGTAGATACAGTGGCTTGCAAAAGTGTTTGGCCCCCTTGAACTTTTCCACATTTTGTTACATTACAGCCACAAACATGAATCAATTTTATTGGAATTCCACGTGAAAGACCAATACAAAGTGGTGAACACGTCAGAAGTGGAATGAAAATCATACATGATTCCAAACATTTTTTTACAAATAAATAACTGAAAAGTGGGGTGTGCGTAATTATTCAGCCCCCTGAGTCAATACTTTGTAGAACCAACTTTTGCTGCAATTACAGCTGCCAGTCTTTTAGGGTTTGTCTCTACCAGCTTTGCACATCTACAGACTGAAATTCTTGCCCATTCTTCTTTGCAAAACAGCTCCAGCTCAGTCAGATTAGATGGACAGCGTTTGTGAACAGCAGTTTTCAGATCTTGCCACAGATGCTCGATTGGATTTAGATCTGGACTTTGACTGGGCCATTCTAACACATGGATATGTTTTGATTTAAACCATTCCATTGTTGCCCTGGCTTTATGTTTAGGGTCGTTGTCCTGCTGGAAGGTGAACCTCCGCCCCAGTCTCAAGTCTTTTGCAGACTCCAAGAAGTTTTCTTCCAAGA